>JAQQAE010012184.1:0-13277 GCA_029823295.1 Pseudamia nigra | reverse complement strand
CTCCTTTCAGCTGCTCCCCTCAGGGGTCGCCACAGCGAAATACCAATGATTCGCATGTTTGATCTGGCATAGGTTTTGATGCCCTTCCTGACACAACCCTCACAACAAGGGCATTTTTTATCATTCAATTTTAATCTCTGTGAGTTTTAATGTATGTTTGATTAATGTATTTTTTCTATTTTTATAATATGTTGTATGTTTTTAATTAAATTAATGTCTTCCTTTTATTCTGAGGCAATGTGGAACAAATACACCAAAAATTAGCGGCATTTATTAAGTTGTTGCAAAGGGCAGCCTTACTGAATTGTAGAGTTGGTTTTGGTGGGGTTAATATGATTTTCTGGGTTGGATTTTTGACTTAAAGGGGTGTTCCAGCTGAAATTTCTGACTAGGAACTCAGAAATTTCAGAGTACACCTGGACACTGACCATTCATAGGTGCTAGTGTGGGTTTTCACACCTATGTGTGATTGGGTAAGGTTTGCTGGGTTCACTCCAGAATACAGAGAAAAATCTTTTGAAATTGTGGAATCCTGACATATGTTAACATACATAAAATGCACATCTAGCAGGGATCTGCTGATTTTATTGTATGAAATACTGCTGGTGGATCCCAAATGCCCAAATCTTACCACATATCTTTGTTGTAATTGCTTGGAGGGGTGAGTCAACGATTTGTCATGTGAAACAGATGTTATGACAGGAGTGCACTTTCTATCAGGTGTTGACTGTCATGTGTGGAGTTTGCTTTGCTTAGTTTGGTTTTGTAGATTTACAGAATACCACAATATTTGAGAAAGCTGTTTTTTTTTCACACACACACAGCTTTTCTCACTCTTATGCAAATACAAGCAATTTTGTTACCATCATAAATACACATACGTAGACATGTGAAAGCAGGTCTCTGCACATCCCTTATAGGTTGTCATGCAGCCTATGACAGTCATGCTGATGGCTACACACATAATTGGAGTTTTACGGGTCACTGTATGAAGTCACTTTTCTCCAGTGGAAAGATTGTTTCTTTGGGATTTAATCCAATTTCAGAGAAAGAAAAATTGTCTCCTACAGCTGATAAGCTTGTAGTGTGATGGATGGAGATGCTCAAGTTGACAGCATCTCAGTTTGATAACAGCTCTGCCCTGATTGAAAGCCAGTCTATTTGAGTGTCTTTATCAATTACTGTGTGAGTTTGTCAGGGCCCCAGACATCCTTCATCAAATACATCTGTTTTCTCCATCTGGAAGCCGAATAAGTTGGATAGGTGTATTTTTGTCTGCATTAAAGAAGAGCAATTTGTTCAGTATAATCCTGTGTGCCATATGGATCTGACTGGCTTCTTTACAGAACTGTGATGCAAACTGAAAGCTTCTTTTCATGTTCTTCCTGTGGTATTGAAGAGGAGTCCTAAAGGTTCAGACGGGTTGCGGAGTTAAGTAGTGCTTCTTATGACTTTAAACAGCTTCTGTTCCAGGAAAATGGATGGAGGATTGAAAACAGAAAGGAGAAAAAGGCATTCATTGTTAGATTTTTCAAGCTGCAAAAGACTTTAGAGCCTTAGTAACTACACCTCTGCAAGCTTGGTACATTTTTTTTCCTTAGTGAGCTTTCTTTCATTATTCACTTTGTTAAGGGTGTAGTGGGTAGTCCACCGTCGACAAGTATTCGTTCTTTACTGAAACAGTGAAGCAGAAACAATGTGGTAGAAGGAAAATCCTGTCAGAATGTGTCAGTTTTGAATCCTATAAGGCCCAGAAATGTGGCTCCAGAAATGGGGAAGCCACTCCATTTGCAATCATAGGCGCTATTGTTTTGTTGCTGATTTACAGGTGTTTTTGGCCCCGGAATACTTAAGTATAACACAGTTCAAGAGCTTGTGGGGAACTGCTGAGAGAGATAATGATGTCTGGCAGCCTGTGGTCTCACTGCTTCACGCCTTTGCCTGCCTGGGCTGTAACACAGCTCTGCTCAGTTAGCAAGGCTATTTACTGGAACTAAAGATGTTCAAGACCCACAAAATTGTAGATCTAAAGAATTTGATTCAGAGTTAAATCTTAAGGGATCAAGCTGATGTATTCATAATGAATCGTAGCAATATTACAATTTCCTAAAACATAATCAGTGCTAATTAATTGAATTTATAGTGAAGGGTCTGGCAGATCTACAACTGTGATCACTTGAAAGTACAATGGACTTTTTTTAACAAAAGCAGCAGCTGGCAAAGGCCCAGAGCCACAAAAGGACTGTATAGCTTTCCTCGCTGCAAATCCTATCAATAGGGTACAAAAATAATGTAATTCACAAAGCACCTGCAAAGGACTGAATTTACTGACAACTGCACTGTCCAGGCAATAATGCAATGGTTGTGCCTGCATCATAAATGGGTGCAAATTAGAGAACGTTTGGTACAAAATTGCCCTGCTTATATGCAAGTAAGGATCTTTGTGACAACTGTCTGATTTGCAGAAGACCATTAAAGGCTGTTGGTAGCTTCCACTCACTGTGACTAGAAAATATAATGCATGGGCTTATATACATGCCCATGCATTATATTTATTGGTGGATAGGTCCTTAAATGGAACAAAGATATGTTTTGCATTTTTCTTGCAATCCATTCTTAATGTATTTGGCCCTTAATGCTTTATTTTACCATGTAATAGTTATATTTTTCAAAAGAATGTAGTGACCTGAAAACAGTGTAGAATACTACAATACATTTGAATATTGCATACAATGAGGCTGACAAAAGGCAACAGTATTTATGCAGATAATTGTGTTGATAAACAGTAACTGACACATGGACATTTCCTAATGTATATGTAGCTTGCTTGATTTTCTTGCACATTCGAGCAGAATTGATAGTACCCATAACATGCTTTTTGTGTTTTCTGACTTATCTACCATGTTGCAATGGTGAATTCCTATCTTAAACATGCCACAAGGTATAAAAAATAAAGTCTAGAAAGTTTTATGGAGAAGCAACTCGCAAGCCTCACAAACTTGTGATTCTTTTTGTAATCTAGATACAGTGGAACGTTATAGTATGCCAAACTTCCTTAGATGGTCATTCTCACTGTGTGGTAGCTAAGGACAGCATTAGCCTCCAAGGAATGTAAACAATTACAACAGCAAACTTGGCAGGTGATGGTCAAAGTCTCAAGATGAGGGGAACAGTATCTGTCAACAGTTTGGCTTTGTGAGAACTAGTCATGGTTAACAGAGATGCACAGTCCACCTCCTTTGCTCTTACCGGAGTTGTGTTTGCGATCAACCTCTCGGATGGTGCATCCTGATAGCTAGACAGCTGTGTCAGGGACCCCGGGTTGCAGCTGTTTTGTGATCCTTCATGACCATACAACAACAGCTACATACAAAGTTCCCGGTTTCCATCTACAGCTCCACTTTGTACTGAGCCACATTTGGCTGCCCCACTCAGGGGGTCAAATCAGACACGGAACCTTAACCCCACTAATAAAAGTAATAGTAACATTTGTTCACTGTTAATTTGTTTCATGGACAAGTGCTCACTCAGAAACAAGAAAGTTACACAGGCTTATATGTAACATCAGCCCCCAGCAGACTTCTAATGTTTACAAAGAAAGCAATGAAGCTACCTAGCTAAAATCCTCCCCTCACCCCGGAAACTCCAAATAAGGCAAATCCATTCATTTCAGGAAGAGGGATCTCTGCTTGTAATCTTGTTTTTGTTCTGAAATGATTACAGACTATTTTCAGATATGATGGGTGCAAAGCTAATTTAGACGTAGCCAAGATTAAAATTAAATTGCACAAATACCATATGCATTTAAAAATCACTTAATAATTTCAAATATCAGTTTGCTTGTATGGTTTAACACATTTTGATCTGAGGTAACAATTTTCTATAAATGCTAAACATTGTTTTAAGACAGTGAAAATCACAATATAGCCGAACATTTTATTCTCTCATAAATACAACCTCTTACCAATCCATACATATAGTACTGAATAGTTCTGCTCAGGTCTGTTATTGACAAATGCACATCTTTGAATGTATTACCAGAGTAAGACCTGGATGAGTCATAAACTCAAGTGCCGCATTCCTAGCTGAGATGTATTTTTCCATAAGTACATGCATATTCATGATTGGATTAGACTGTGTATGTGTAAGAATTCAATGCCACACTCAAGAAAAACACTGTGCTGTGAAAGTCCATGTGCTTTTGTTTGTAGTGTGCCTTCAAGTAGCAACTCTATTTACTCTGACATTAACATTTGTGACTCAAATGTGTTGCTGCTTATCTTTTAATGACACTAATTGTAAAGTCAACATTCAACAAGTTGAACCTGCCAACGTTACTTAGATCAAATACAAGTCCATGCAAAAAAATGTGTTTAGAATAATAATGCTCTTTGGAATAGTGCCCTTGCAAGAGACAAATTATCATAGTAAAAGTATAGATGTAAAGCTTAGAGATAATTGGAGTTAGAGAAATGGCATATATTTCTTGAATGTTTATTTTAAGGGGGATGACAGAGAGGTGTAGTGGCTCATGTGTACTAACAAAGACAAAAAAATATCAAGTGAGCATAATCCCTTACGAGGAAGAATGGATGGAAAAAGGCTTTGGCCATACAAGCTGAGACTGGGATATTTTTGTTGAAATTGGAGAGCTGTAATAAATCTTCAAAAATATCTTTCATCTTGAGCCTTTTTGTTGTACTTTGGAATGTGAGTTAAAACGTTCTTCTCTGATGGAAAATTGAGGTCCAGACTGATTTCAGGTTTTATCCTCTGCAGCCTTTTTCAGTTCTAATGAAACAATAACTATCCATATTTGTGATGAAAAGCTTCCTGTGCTGAAAATTTGGAGGAAAACAATCAGGTCTTACTGTCTGAAAAAAAAACCCAGAACATTTATAACTGCATATTTACAAAAATGCCAGAATTTGGAACAGCTGTATAAACTAAGGTTATGTGTACCTATACTATTTTGAAACCATTTGTGTCATATTATTGTGGTTGGACAAAAGCCTCTCTTCTTTGTCTTACAAAGCAAAGCACTTTGCTCTCACTACAAACATACTAGCTTTTATTTTCAAAGTACCCATAACCCACAGAAAGCTGTTTTCAGGTCAGGTTTTTTGTTTGTCTGTCTGTTAGCGGGATTATGCAAAAACTATATGACATATTTCCACACAATGTTGTGGAAGGGTAGAGCTTAGGCCAAGGAGGAGCCCATTAAATTTTTAGAACAGATCCAGGAATTTAAAAAATAAATTACACATTACAAAATATGGCATTTTCCTGTAGTAGGTGTGCCACATGTCTGGCAGTGGGAGACCAGGGTTTAAACCTGACCAGGGTTTAAATCCCATTTTGTGTCCCATTTTGTGTTTAGTTTACATAATGACTCTATCTAATTTGGCAGATTCAAATATATTTTTACCTCCACCAATGAGGTTATGTTTTCATGTCAGTTTGTTTGTTTCGGATCTGCATCTGTGAGATGGAAACATATTTGTTTGGTGGCAATATTTACGGAGCTACAGTACAGTAATTGAGAGATGTGGAAAGATGTGACTACCCGCAGTGTGTAGCTGAGGTCATGTAGATTCAGTATGCTTCAGTCAGATTTGTAAAACATAAAAGGTAATCCTGGGGAAAAAGAGATCCAGATGTATCGTTATGGAAATTCTGATTTTTTTTTTCTTGATAAATCATGATCTATTGAAGATATGATTCCAAATGCTATGCAATGTATAGGTTTTTACCATTGACCAGTTAGGATGATGTCACTCAGCACAAGTAAGAACCAACTTTATTTTGTATCAAACTAACAAAACTGTGAAAAGAGTTCACAAAAAAAATCCTGATGAACTGACTATAACAACCAAGAAAGTCATCAGACTTTAGACTGTATCAAGGCAGCTCTGGAATATGTCTGTTATAAAAATTTAGTGTGTAAAACTTTGTTTCACTGGGCTCAAGCAATCCCTTTCGGTTCATATAACCCAAGTGACAAATGATGCCTCGAATGCCAGAACCGAATGGTTTAAATTGGTATTCCATCCTAGGATTTGTTTATAAGATAGTTAATAGTAAGGTTTCTCAAGGTGTCCACATTGATTACGCCTGTCATCTGTTTCTACAGGGCCATCCAAGCTGAAACCTCTCTTTCTCAGCCCTTCACAGCCTTATTTCATTGTTATTGTTGTCCCTCGCTTGGTTATCACGAGGCTAATTAGATTATAACTGACATGTTAGTTTTCTTAATGACAGCATGTCAAACTGAACAGAGTGGAAAGTACACAAAACAACCTTTTTTAAGCCCAGATATCTGTATCTGCATGTAGAGATGCATAATTAAGCTCCATTGAATATGTTTGTGGTGTTTGTTATTGAAATGAGAAGTCAGGCAGGTTATCGCTCACACATCGCTGAGCTTCATTTGTAATTAAGGGCTTTGGGGAGTGAATTGAATGAATTTTTCCAAGGTCTCGTAATGAAATGCTAGAGCAGGTCTGATGCAGAAATTTTTGGTCCTGCTGTGGTGAGACTGCACAGAGCATCAGATGAGATGAGAATGTTGTGGCTTGGCAAATACTACGACCCAGCATACATGATTTAAGACGTCAATGAAGCAGGCAATACTTCATTATGAGTAAGGACGTGGACTTTTGCAGGCTTAGCAAACAAGGTGCTCATTAAAGTGGTACATGCTCCAGTTCACCTGAAGGGTTTTATTTGTTGTTTGCTTTATGCAGCTGAAGTAGATGGCAAGCAAAGTATTACAGTTACCGCAATTACAAATAATAGACTCTATGGAACTTGAGGGTCTATTTACCCTCTATTTTATACGCTTTAGACAACACAAATTATTAATTGGGCCTTATCTGGAGTTATAGCCATTTTGCAATTTTATGTTGGCTTAAAAGTCCTCTATTTCATCTCCTTGTCTCTGATGCAAGATATATTTTTTCACAGATCAATAAACATTAAGAGCTTTTACCTGAATTCCTCTCATTAGTGTAATTCATCAAGATAAAAACTGTCACAATCGCTCCGCTGCAGTCTATAAATAGGATTTTTAAGGGCACAGGTTCAATGCTATCAGCTCCCTTCGTTGCTCTATTGGTTTATCATAACTAGCTCAGAGACCACAGAACAAACAAAACTAACTCATCCATCTGCTGTCTCATTACACTGACCTCTCATTAAAAGGTTTACTTTGCCCACAGTCACTGAAAACAGTCAGGGGGACTTTGATGGTCTGAGGAAGACACAGTGGATAATATTGTCCACAAAAGCAGCATGACAACTATTTTACCTGTGTGATATGGCGGGCATACTGGAGGCAATGTGCTAACTTACAGTTCTTATCCTTTTGATCAAGGCAGTTTTTGTTCAGCTTGCCCATGGATGCTGCTGTGCGTATTGACTGAATTGCTTGTTGCTTAGTCTTGTAGGGTGAATGATCAATAGAGCATGGAGGGATGTGAAGGAGAGCAGACGTGAAGGGATATTCAGCAGGATAGGACGAAGGAAAGAAGATAAAAGAGGAGGGTATGGAGATAGAATGTGTCTGAGTGAGGCTGTGTGGATATGTGTGACTCTGCAAAGGCCTCTAGTATCAGCTATGTGTGTGCGTGTTTGCACTGCAACCTGCAAGCATGTTGACTTCTGTAGCTGACTGCTTCCCAGCTTGTGTCCATTCCTGTGTTTCTTTTTAACTCCCCTAGAATAGCTGGTAAAGGTCGGAGATGGAACTCCTGGGTGGTGGAGAGGATGGGGGAATGGTCGCACCCCGTCGAGCACGATGAGGGGGTAAAATGGAGCCTCTGGTCAAGCAAGGAATCCTCCAATGAACACCTCTCAGACCACCAAAATAGAAGTCAGACTGGCATGAAAAATGCATGCCCTCTGGCAGCCACTGGTGTTCCATGACACAAGAAGTATGCAGTGGAAAAAGGGGAAACTGGTGGAAGTTTGGTATCCTCAGGGAGAAAAGGAAAAAAAAATGAAAAAAGAATGCCAGACAGGAGTTGAGGAGAGCATAAAAAGAATGGTGTTTTAGTATGCAAATGGATACTTTCATTATATGTGCAATAATTCCTATCATTAGTTATAGTAAGTCCCGTAGTTAATTAATGTTCAATTATGCATTCAACATCGTCTCACCTCTCTGGTGTAATAGGGTTTGTCAGTCATAGAGCGCTGCAGGCAGGAAAACCATAGTGAACCCTGAATCCACTCAAGCAAAGACACACATCTGGTTGGGCATCTGAGGAAAGTATCAGATGATGATTATTTAAATTCAAGTCATAAGCAAGTTAGACCTGTTTACAATGCTGCACTCTGGCGGTAAAATGGTAACACAGCTATGTAATTTGTCATGGAGCAAAGAAGTCAATGGTTTAAAATCTCCAACACCTATTACCTGTCCATCAGGAGTCATGTTTACTGTCGTAGTGTCCTTGCCCACGACACTGAACTCTTAGGATGCTCTAGACAGTAGCATCAGCTACCTGTAAATGGTCAGCTATGAATCTACCACAACAGTTTCATTGCAACAAAGACATCTGTTCAAATGAATTGATTTGGACCCCAGCCCATGCTCCTACGCTATATGATCCGGCTGAATATTGAAGTCATAACCCTCTTATAACCGTGCTTGGCAGGGCAGCCTTTTAGAAGTTTGATGGTGAGTGCCCTTGACATCCCTCCTACGCTACCACCGCTGGTGTCGGCCGTGCTCCAAGACCAGGCTCAGGAAAGTCTCCACAGGACTGTCACCTTGTCTGGAAGGCTCTCTCCCTGCTCCTCTCTGCCACTTTTTGTCTATCCATCTTCCCCTGTCGCTCTGTCTTCCTTTTCCTCATTTTCACTCTCCCTGTCTCCTCCTCTCTCCATCATCCTCCCATCGCTTCTTTCAGCGGACTATGACAGTCACTTCAATTGTCCTTTCTGCACCTCATCGCACTGTCTAGGGAGAGACATGCAGTGATAGCACAGCACAACACACACATGCACACACATTCACATACACATATCTCTGTGTCTCAGAAAGGGTTGGATAAGGTAGGAGTGGAGATACACAGGTGACTTAGTAGTGTAACTCCCATGTAGTAGGAGTGGGTGAGTAGATTAGGCAGGAGACCAACACACAAACACACACATATCATTACGTGCCAAGCTGTCAGTGACAGAGAGGAGCTGACAAGCATCCTGATTGTGGGAGTGAAGTGTAAGGTGGTGACAGGTCCTTGTCAGAGCAACCCAGGTCAAACCTCCCACGACCTGTCTCCAGCTGTTTATGTGCTTGTGTATGTGTGCATGCATGCATGTGTGCACAACCCGTTGAACACCAGCCTTTTGGGAAGCAAGAGAAGACAGCTGCTCATCTGTCTCGCAGCAGTCCTCAGATCTGCTGACTGTCACTGTTCACTTGTTTGTTTACAATCAGCAGCATCAGCAGCTGGTTTGAAATCAGTCTGCCAACACACAGTGTACAGAACATCATGAGCACAGCTTGCCCTATGTCTGCCCAGTCTCATTAGGTGTAGTCACTGCTGGGATGGCTGAACACTAGAGCTCACATTTGTACAAAGTCACAATTGTTCAGAAACTCAGCACTTTTTTGGAGTCCATAAGCATTTTTTTTTAGAGCCCCAAGTCACACAGCCCCTCAGGGAGGCAGTCGCCTGAAGTGAAGATGTAATATGAAGGTTTCTGGTTTTAATCCCTGCACAAAATAATGAAATAAATGCACAGGGGAGAAAGGAGACAGATACTTGTTATCTGTTTTAGCCACTCTTCAATTAAACTAATCTCTCTAGTGGCGTTGTTGAGTACAAAGCAGTGAAATTGTGAGGGCATATGACAAATCAGTGAAAGAACCTGGCCCTTTGTGGTTTGTATATCATAGACCCTGCTGAATTAGTTTTATTCCCTGTGGTGACAGTGGTGACAAAATGTATCCTGCTCTTATAGTAATCACATATGAATATTAAATACAACCTTTTAATATGTAGTAAAATAAATCACTGAAATGTAATAACAGTCCATATTACCAGCAGAAATTAAATCATACATATCCTGTCTCAGCTAAAGGATAATACTGGTTCTGCTGACCTCACTGACCTCAATCCATGCAGAACTTTTCAGACTGTAGCTGAGAATCAGTTGCCTACAGGTGTTTCCGCTTGAAAACTACACCTTGCCAAATGGAAGAAAAATGAAAAAGATTCAGAACTGGACCCTGACAAAAACACACTAATCTAACAAGAAGAGAGAGGCAAATGTAACTGATGATGATGTGATGAACCACCCAGGTTTACTCCCCTTCTGATACTGGAGCAGGAAATGACCACAGACAGGTCAGTTCAGTGTACAGCTTGTACTGAAATGAGACATTTAGGTCCACACACTCAAGGGAGGCTCCATATTCATTAATGGCTTAAAAGCAAGGATGGAAAAAATAAGTTAATAAATAATTTTGTAGGCATGCTTGGCTGAGTAGTAGCGCCCATTGGACTGAAAACAAGGTGTAAAGGCTCTCTGTGTAATGATCTTTAAGTGCATCTAGTGGTGAAATTGCAGATTACAAGTAATTGAATGCCCTGAACTTATACCTGTAGTGGGTGGTAAAAATACAAAAAGGCCTTCATTTGCATCAGTGTTCAGTTGACTGGTCTGAGCTTTTCAGTTCAGAAGTTAATATCTCTGAGTCAGACTCAGTCATAGTTATGGAGAACTCTGCTGTGAGATACTGTAGAAATATGATGCTGTGCCATTGCAGACTATGTGGATGGCACATAGTAGCTCAGCAGATATAAATGACTCAGTTCAATCTGTTTTATTGGCATGAGCGTTCATTTCTAAATAGTAACACATTTACATTCATTAAGAAAACAAATATGAACAGAAGGATTTCAAATGTAAAAAAAAGCTTCAAGACTAATTCCGCAGGATTGCACCTCCATGAGAGAAGTCAATTTATGGAACAATCTAGGCAAAGTAACAAAAGAAGTTAAATCAACTATTACATTTAAAAATAATAATCAAAAGCAGTACATTAAGGAAATATAACAGATTGTTAGTTTACTTTGATGCAAGTGCTAAAATAAACTAAACTAAACTAAAGGCCTCTGCAATTAGAATCCAACAGTTCCTACAGAGTGAACGGTTAAACATTTTTCAGTGGTCTCTTTTGGATGGGTTCAGCCAATTTTTCCCCTGATATAAAAACGTGTAGAAACATGTAGCATGGCATGATTTGCTCTGGCAGTTATGGTGCAGTTAAATGAAGATGTCTTTTCAGAGTGGGCAAGTGATTTAGAGATGATTATGTGGCCTCAGTGACTAAATAAAACGGAGTCGTGGTCATGTGGAGCGATGAGAGCAAATGACAAGGATAAGGCCTTGGCCTACTGGCAGCACATCTTTTTAATCACACACACACAACCTTGTACTTTTTATCTTTATGTACACCCTTCTTCCATTTACTGTATCCCTGAAGCCAGTCCTCAGGCATTAGAGATGCAGCGACAGTGTTATGAGTTTATCTCGCTGTCAGTGTCAACGTTTGCTGTGGTAGAGTGTGTGTCTTCGTGAATGATGCTCTTATGTGTGGATGCATATCTCCACGCAGATGGGTGTTTGGGTGCATCTGACAGACAAATTAAAGTAGGCAGAGAAGGGCAGATAAGAGCAGTGATATAGGAGGAAGTGGTGATTCTCTGTGCCTGACCTTGCTATCCTTACTTAACTAACACAAAGCCTTCTCTCCCGTGGCAAAAACAAGCCCATTCAATCTATCCAGACAGTAATGAGAAGTCGTCTCACAACAATAGGTTAGAGCCGTTTATCTGACGAGCATTAGAAAAAGCAGACAACCCAACTCCGCTTCATGGGAATTCAATCACTAAAACCCATTCTTTTGTATCAACAATTAGTCTCTTTTAGCGCCCCAGACCTCAATAGAGCAAACGGTGCGCACAGTATGTAGCACTACAAAATGTGCATCGAAACAGGGAAGAACCACCCCGGAGCTGTCTCTAAAACAGCAAAGAGGAGTTGAAGAGGAAGTATAGAGCAGGAAAACAAGACGGAGAGAGGAATGAATACATTGAGAAAACAGACGGCTGCACCGCTTCACTGTGCATATCATTTCTTCGGCTCAAGAAGCGGCAAATAAACAGCCGTCTTGTTTTTGGCTTCAACACCTGTGTTATTTCTGCACCGCCAGCAGCAGTGGCAGCAAATGGCTTGTGAACAGAAGTGAAGTTCTTCTTTTGTCCTCAGACCACTAAAGAGTTATTGTACGTGTAGGATTCCAACTAAGATTTATAGTATGACAGCCAAATGCACTTGCATGTTAGAATTGAGGCAATAAACCTCAGAATGTTAACAACAGCAGCTCTTCCAGGATTTTTGGTGCTTTTTTGGAAATATTCAACATATTTATGGTTGTAACTATAAAAGGCTGGAATGTATGGGATGCAGTTTAGTATTATTGTCTAATAACGATCACAGTGAATAAGGGTGTACTCACACTAAGGCCATTTTGGCTCGCTCCGTACCAGGGCCCACATCACACCTTCCCAAATTTCTGCGTGTTTCTGCTCACATTACCCGGTGCCTCGGACCGATGGCCGTTGTACAGATGTCATCACGTCGTCTGAACGTCATCAGGAAGCGCTTAACAGAAGCCATGGCCGTGTTGAAAACTTTCAGCATCATGGAAAACAAACACAAACATCCTGAAGACTTTACTGAGGTTTTATGGCAAACTCTGGGTCATTTTGTTCGGATACTGTCCTCTGACGCACCCGGATTTCTCGACAATCCAAGGCGATTGAATTGTGCTGTTCGTATGCAGAGATTTTTGTGGCGCCAGCAGAAGAGAAATCTGTCACTTGCTCCGCACAAGTAAGGTTTATACTGTGGTTACAGCATATTTGCATCATTATGTTACGGGTTATTTTTCACTGTGTATGTATTTGACCCGACTATGTAATTGTAACACCAGTTATCAACACAGACCTGCTGAAGCTAATGTTAATGTTTATACTATTACTCTATCATGGCTAATTTATCAAACACATTAAGATCTAAAGAATGATAGAAAAATAATGACATTTTTAAACCAACAGCAAACTTTAAAAGTGTTATGTTATACATCACTGATCACTAATATATTTTTTATTGTTTATTTTTCACAGGACCGTCTGCATTGGACAGAGATGTGGTGTGTGGTGGATCATGTCATCATCAACTGTACACATTGTGACTGA
>JAQQAE010012183.1:0-13277 GCA_029823295.1 Pseudamia nigra | reverse complement strand
TGGGGGAGGGAGAGATACAGTCGTATGAAAAAGTTTGGGCACCCCTGACAATTTCTATTACCTCCTGATGTATAAATAAAAATGTTTAGATTAGCAATTTCATTTTGATCTATCAATATTTCAGCAGTGAAGTGAGGTTTGTTGGATGAACAGAAAATGTGCAATATGCATCAGAACAAAATTAGACAAGTGCATAAATTTCGGCACCTCAACAGAAAAATCACATCAATATTTAGTACAGCCTCCTTTCGCAACAACAACAGTCTCTAGGTGCTTCCTAAAGCCTCTAATGAGTGTCTGGATTCAGGATGAAGATATTTTGGATCATTCCTCCTTACAAAACATCTCCAGTACAGTTAGGTTTGATGGTAGTCGAGCATGGACAGCCCACTTCAAATCACCCCACAGATTTTCAGTGATATTGAGGTCTGGGGAGTGGGATGAACATTCTAGAACATACTTGTTCCTCTGCATGAATACCTGAGTAGATTTTGAGCTGTGTTTTGGGTTGTTGTCTTGTTGAAATATCCAGCCTTGCCGTAACTTTAACTTTGTGACTGATTCTTGAACATTTTTCTCAAGAATCTGCTGATATTGAGTGAAATCCATGTGACCTTTAACTTTAACGAGATTCCCAGTACCAGCACTGGCCACACAGCCCCACAGCATGATGGAACCTCCAACAAATTTTATTGTGGTTTGCACGTGTTTTTCTTTGAATGCTGTGTTCTTTTGCTGCCATGCAAATCACCCCTTCTTATGACCAAATAACTCAACTTTTGTTTCACAGTACCTTATTCCAAAATTAAGCTGACTTCTCTAAATAAAGCTGGCTTTTGCGTACTTCAAACGACTCAGTTTGTGGCATGTTTGCAGAAAAGGCTTCTTCCACATCACTCTCCCAAACAGCTTTTCTTTGTGCAAAGTGCACTGAATTGTTGAACGATGCACAGTGACACCGTCTGCAGCAAGATGATGTTGTACGTAGGTCTTTGGAGGTGGTCTGTGGGTCGTCTTTGACCATTCTCACCATCCTTCGCCTTTGCCTCTGATATTTTTCTTGGTCTGCCACTTCTGGCCTTAACAAGAACTGTGACTGTGGTTCTTCCACTTCCTCACTATGATCCTCACAGTGGAAACTGACAGCTGACATCTCTGAGATGGCTTTCTGTAGCCTTCTACTGAACCATATTGTTGAACAATCTTTGTTTCCAGGTCATTTGAGAGTTGTTTTGATGCCCCCATGTTCCCGCTCTTCAGAGGAGAGTCAAAGAGAAGAACAACTTGAAGTTGGCTACTTCAAATATCTTTTCTCATGATTGGATGCACCTATGTATAAAGTTCAAGGCTCGAGAAGTTCACCAACTCAATTTTGTGTTCCAACTGATCAGTGCTAAATAGTTACAGGTTTTCAAATCAACAAAATGGCAAGGGTGTCCAAATTTATGCACCTGTCTAATTTTGCTTTGATGCATATTCCACATTTTCTGTTCATCGAATAAACCTCATTTCACAGCTGAAACATTACTGTGTCCATCAGTTATTTGATAGATCAAAATGAAATAGCTGATCCAAACACCGACTGATTTATGTATGAAAATAATAGAAATTGTCAAGGAGTCCAAACTTTTTCATGCAAATGTATTCAGTGGGCTGTAAACTACAACTTCACTGTCAAATGTCATGAACATTTCATTTCCAATTTAACACACTGTCCTTGTACTTGGAGGCAGGAGGAAGCAGCTTTCAGGTGGAGCTATTTCTGCCTGATATTTTCATTTAGAAAAATAGGTGAGCCAGGCAGAGAGTTATTCAGGTGAGTCATGCCACGATGTGCTTGTAATACATCTTTGGGACAATACAGATGCCTTCAAAATACTTTACTTTATGCCAGTTATGTGCTACACCAATCATGTCAGCTGAATAGGCACGCTTACGAGATAATATGGGCAAATACGTCCCAGAACACGTTTGAATGCATTCTGGCCTTTCAGACAGGGATGCATTCTGAAATGCATCCCGGGGTTAATCAGAGCTTGCTGTCTACATGTGATCAGATTTGATAGGGCAGATTTGAATGCAAGATTGGAAGAGGGCCCTTGTGTTAAAAAATAAGGCGCATTCATGAATTTAGCAAATCCATGAATGCACTTAAAAAAAAACCACGATACAACTCAACTTCCTTTTTTGTATAAACTGTATAATATCACAGCATGAATACACTGAATTGGCTTTTAAAAATTTTTGCCGTGGTACCCGCATAGACAAAGTGACCTTCATCAAACTGAGGACTGAGGTTAGTCTTTATGCAAAATCTAGATAGGTTAAAGAAAATCTACACCAGTAATTTCAAATGGACCATTTTATGAATGCATGTGTGTACTGGGAGTAGAATAACAGCTCAATCAGTGCTCTTTTGTTTCCAAATAAAACCTCTGATTTGGTCGTTACGGCATTCACTGGTCAAACTCCTTCCTATTCATCGCTCCGTCATCCACCACCCTCATTCCTCAGTCCATTTTAATTTAAATACTGATCCTCCGTCTGCTCTCGCATCCTCTGTTTCTTCTTTACTCTCTGAAGGTTGCTGCAGGCACAGGTAATTGTGAAAGTGCTCAGTCGCCCACATAAAAACCAGCTCCAAGACTGAGTAACAAAGGGGCAGCATGAAAATATGGTGTGTTAACTGTTGTGGAGTCTGTCGGGTCCGCCTAAAGCATGAAACACTCCTCCTCCAGCTGTGTCAACTACATTTACTGTTTTCTTTTGACTAATGTGTTGTCAATATTGTTCAGACTATGGTGAGCATACTAAAAAGATGCTTTGGAAATAGAAAAACATTATGACGCCAGGAAACTGCTTCCCAAAATCATATGGCAGGTGTACCAAAATATGCCACCTTTATCAATCTTCTGCCGGGAAAAAATGGAGGATTCCAGAGATCGCTTTACCTCTGTGTTCATGTGTGAGTGGACACAGGATGTAAAACACATCATTTGTGAAAATTAGCTTTTTGGGTATCGGGGTTTATATAAACTCAGTGATGTGAAATAAAAGCTATGACAATATGAATTTGCTCAGTATTGCCAATCCTGGGAAACCCTTATAAGACAGCCCCCATGAAAAAGTACCTAATTTGGATTTTGTGATTTGTGACATCATAAGTCATAAACATTTACAGTCCACATAAAGTGCACTAGTCCGGTAGAACACTCCAAATTTTAAAATAGTAAATTTAAATATTGCACCTCATTTTACAAGCTAAAAATCAACCCTGCCCCCCTTAAGTATCTAATCAATAGACAATTTACTACAGAAAACTGTCCATATTATTGTTCACAATGGCCTTGCATCAGAATTTGATCCCAGGTCACATGGCTCAACCAATCATCAGTTTTTTTCTTAATCTTATTTGTTCATTATCTAATTAATTTGACTTCTTTTTGTTGATTTAGTGGTTTTAATAAATATGTTATTTCCATCAATATACAAAACCACACGGGCCACTGGAGCGGGGCTAAGGAGCCACATGCGGCCCTGGAGCTTCAGGTTGCAGACCCCTGGACAACAGTGTAAAATAAAAAAAAATATGAAGTTGTTCAGTACTGCTAGTCCATAAAAATCCATCCAATTCAGGGAGACAAAGAGGCTCTTGAAACACCAAGGAAAATGATCATATCAGCATACTTTTTGTATTTTGTCACCATCTCTACATACATGTATGTCCTCAACATCAAATCTGTCCTGCAGATATAAATCCAAATGCCATGAAATAGGACATGAAAATCTAAAAGTCAGTTGAAACTTTGAACAAAATCTTGAGAAATGGCAAGACGGGACAACTGACAAAACAGCAAAAATTCATGGAATACAAAAGTGTTTTAAGTTAAATTAGTTCATCAGGATTTTCAAACACAGCCATGTGTGAAAAGCAGTTACCCTAATGTGTCTTCACTATTGCTCAGTTTGTGTGACTCTAGAGGAAATCCCAGCCTGGTGAACGTTCAGCTTCACAAATAGACAGAAAAGTCCTTTTAAAAAATGGATCGCTTGCTGTTACGTTGCATTAAAAATGGACGAGTGAGGGGGTCCCAGGGAGATGCTGATGGTTCACAGCATTATTCAGTATCAACTGGAAAGTGAAATAGGCTAAAACTACATGGGGGCAATAAAAAAACTCAAGTGTGATGTGACCTCGCATTTCCCTCCGCTGAAAAGAGCAGAATCATGCATCACGCTATGGCAGTAAAGTGCTGAACTGCATATGTTACCTCTGTCCATCCGGACATGGGGAAGAAAACACAAGTGAGTAGAAGGCACGTTTCCAGGGCATTAAATAGTGATGGGACCCGATGCCGAGCTGTGCTGTGCTGTGCCTGGCTGTCGGGCTGCTTCAGGCTTCTGCTCATGTTATGCTCATCACCACAGGGGTCAGGTAGAGTGCAAGGCAGCTCTTTGGTTACGCGACCAGTTTATCGTCACTGAATATGAACCCTAACACACATCATGCTCCAAAGCCGCACCACCGCAAACCCACGCGCACGTTTACCTCACTTTAACCCCTCACTGGCGCGTCTACATGTGGTGAGGTCACATCACGGTCAGCGAGCAGCTTGGCGCATCAGACACACAGGCAAACGCCTACTCCATTCAGCGAAAAGTGTCAAAGTGGCTTTTTGGTGAGGAGGTGGAAGCATGTTGGCATATGTTTGTGTGTGGATTTATAAGCTGGTGATGTGAAGGTCAGCAAGAATCAGAAAATCCAAAATGGAAAGTAGTCCTGAACTCTTTAAAATGCAGTAAGAGTGGTGAACAGTAGCAGCCAAAAGTAAAGTTTTAGAGTTCTAACAGAGGGCTGAAGAGATAAATTTGCACATCCTTGTAGAGAAACACTTACTGGGTGCTGGATGAATAAAAGTCAATACCAGTCTTCACACCATTAGCTCACAGAGTAAATTATTCTGTGTTGTAGAAACATTGTCATTAACTTGTTGGTAGATGCAGTTCTTTCCTGTAAGGTCGATTTATCACATGAGTAGCACTGCTGGTTTATGGATATGTCATTTAAAAGTGTGGAAAAAAAGTGGCATACACTTTGCTTCAATGTGTGGAGAGATTAAATATTATAATAGTGTAAATATTTAAAACCAGCTGCTGTTAGGAGTGAATGATATATTCAAGATGTTGTATTATAAATTACATAATTTATATCAATGTAAAAGTAAAGATATTCTGTAATTCCGCTCTGAAGTGGCAGGAATATAATCGCACTGAACTTCATCACATTTGATTATTTTCATCGTTTATGTGGAACATCCAGGCAAACACAATTAACTGTCACATGCAAGTTAAAAGACTCAAAACTGACATTATTTCAAAATGGAAGCTTTAAGGTTTCAGGTGAAAACAATGAAGCTGTCTCAATAAAATAGTGTGCAATATAATAATGACAATATTTTCAAGATGTGCTGCTTTTACTGATTGAGAGAGGTCCAGATGCAACCTTCAGGACTACGTGATTGTATACAGCACTGTTACACACAAGTACAGTACAAGAGATCCCTACGCTGACCTTTATTCCTAACCCTACCCAAGTGAAAACCTAACCACTCTGAAGGTGTATCATGTACAAGGGATGGTCTGAGGTTATAGAGAATGTGCATGTAGACCTACTTGACTGGATTTGCCAGATCTCAAACCTTTGTAATGGCCCTTTTCCACTGCTAATACCTCTTCAGCGCTACTCAGTCCGGCCTGGCTTGTTTGCTTTAGGGCCCATCAAATAGCTTTTCCACTGCTGATTCAGAGCTGACAATAGTTATATGGCCTTAAAACCTGTATTTATAAAGCTAGAGCTGGGCTGAAAAGTTTGTCAAAGATTTTTGGTCACTCTGCGTTACTTTTGCTCCATGTCCCACTGTACAACATGATGACACCCATACATACGGACACAGTGGTGATTCTGGATTGACCAGTCAGCGTTTACATCACATTCAGGGTCCTGCTCTGTGTCACGATCAAGTTTCCGTAGGCGTGGTTTTCAGCTCAGGGAGTCACTGATTAACACATATTTGGAGGATGCGGGCGTGGTTTGCAAACTCTCTGTGATCAGCGTGATGAGATGCAGCTGGGGGGAACGAGTTAATATAGGCAGCTGTGCGAACACGTGGGGAAGAGGGCACGGAGGAGAGATTGCAACGCTGACAGACAAGTAGAGCTGAGAGAACTGAACCATAGAGGCCTACGGACTGGTGATCGAACTTTTAAGTAGCATGCGAACACTAATGTATATATTCACCTTAAAAAAACTCTGAACTACAACAAAATGACCCCGACGTGGGTTAGCCGATTGATCGGAGAGAAGTGCACAGACCGTCGGACAGATGGACTCTGTGGGTGTGTTGCAGGAATCCAGAACCAGACGTGGTCGTGAGTTTTGCAAACACACACCTTCATTCTCTGAAAGGATAGGGTAAAAACACATCACCCAGGGCTGTTATAGAACATAACTCAAGCTCTCTACGCACACATGGGGTCTGGCGACACGATTAAGTTACGGGGGGCGGGGGCGGTGAGGGGGGGCTGTCTTAGGAGCTTAGATAACGGGCTCATAGCTACGCTAGCTGGCCTTCATCATAACACTGGTTCACTTGGAGCCATAGCAGAGCATGGACCAAAACAGTCCCCTACAGGTTTTTTTTCTAAAGCAGCCGCCTTGTTTTGGCTGCCAGCCCCCTTATCAAAAGGCCCACTACGTTACATATGTAATTTGGTACGTTTTCAGTGAGCTTGTGAAAGTGTCCCTCAACGCAAAAAAATGGAGCAGTACCACCGGAAGTTGTGGGGGCAGTGTTGCGCAGTATTGCCAGTACAGCCCGTGTGGCAAAAGCAGCAGAAGAAAAAGAACAGAACGCGCCATCAGCACTAAAATATTAACAGAAAAGGCTCACCTTCTTGAAGACGGCAGCATTCAGACAGTACGCCATCCTCAGAAACATTGCACTTGTTAGTGAAATTAGTTCATATTCTTTGGATTCTCCCACTGACAGCAGATGAGTTGAGTAGTTTCGAGTGGTTTATTGTAAAAATATAAAACTGTTTTGCCAAAGTGACAAAATTGTAGCAAGTTTGGTTAAAAAAATAAAACTGAATGATGTTTCAGCTATGCTCCAGAAGACAACGACAGATGAACACACAGATGGATGGATAGACAAAGGACAGACAGACAAGAGGGAATGAGAAGTTCTGCCCAAACTGCTACTGGTGTATATCTTTAGTCAGTCACGGTGGAGCAGCTCCGTGCCTCAGCTGTGGAGCCAATGCATTTGTGAAGTGTCATGGTTTAAGCGATCTGTTCTGGATGTTCCAGCCAATATACTGGTTTCTTTTTCCTGCAAAAGTTTACTATGGAAAAGATACATTTTATAGGAAGTCATAAAACTGAGGCTTTTGTCTCCACAATGTACAGACTGGGACTAATTCATCTTTGTCTGTGTCACAAAGCAAAAAAGACAAAAATCCAGACACCTACCTACCGTCGTCTGCCTTTATGAGCCTCTGTCTCAATTAACTCATACCTGAGGATCAAATAACTGATTAATGGTCATGCAGAGGACTGCAAATTATTAAATTAGCTGCAAAATATGATCATTTTCAGCATTAATTGCTCTGTTGTCTATTTATCTATTTTTCATGTGCCCCCTGGAGTTAAATAAGCCTGGCACGTCTCATGCAATCTGCAAAGACTGTGGAAAATCCTCACATATGGGAAGCTAAATCGAGAAAATGTTTGCATTTTGCTTCATAAATGACCTAAATGAATTAATCAATTAGCTGATGGCTCATTTTCTGACAATCGCGCAATTGATTAATGAACTAATCTTGATTAGGACTTCAGCTGGTGACCGCACCCACGTGAAGGCTGTGGACTCGGACATTCTCGGGTATCACTTAAGTCGTGGCCATCACTCAGGTGTGTTTCTTTGCATTACACGCAGCTTCCCCGGGCCCCGAGGCAGGCATCTTGCACACTCAACATATAACTGCAGAGAAGTGAATCAGTGAAGTGATGAATGACTTCCAACACTCTGTGGACTCAGCAAATGTTAAATATTCTCATTAGCTGGTTGAGAGATCACACGCCGCCTCTTGGGCAGTACTGCTAAGGGGCGTAAGTGTCTGAGCTCGAGGTGGTCCGAAACAACCCCGCCAACCTCCCTCCACACCGCTGCTTTCGCTTCTCCCCCCACGGCCTTCATCACCTCTCTCTTTGTCAGTTTTGATCTATCGGCTGAGGGGCTTCGGGCGCTGGAGCATCCGTGTCATAGCTGTCATACATGTCTCTGTCAAAGCAGAAGCAGCAGGGCACTGGAGATGGACAGACGCCCGAACCGCTGCAAACGCAGCTCCCCGATGGGGCGACTGATCAGCGTTGTTCGCACACTCCGAAGAGTCAAGATTAGCAGAAGCAGCTGTCTTTACAAAATGATATGACTCGACTCGTGCACTTCCTTTGGCTTGTGCTAACACCAAAAATGGAACGCGGAAAATTGACTAATTCAGTCTCGGTGCTGATGGTTACAGTGAATTTTCCTTATCCATATTTCATTATCAGGCTCAGGCAGAGGTGAGAAAGTATGCAGATCCCAAGTAAAAAATAGAAATAGCATAGTGGAGAAATGCTCAAATCCAAGTAAAATCCTTGATTCTGAGTGGTAATTTTAAGGTGTATTGGGGGGGATTTAAAGGAATATAATTGCCAAAAATCAATATAATATTCATAAATAGCTACGTTTAGAATGAGAACTGCCCTCCATTGAGTCTGGATTCTTCAATGGCAGGTTTTTGCAGTAACTAGAAACAGCCTGATTTTTTTCTGTTTCATATTTGTTGCCTACTATGTTTATATCAGATGAGAGTTGGCAGTATCCCCTTAACCAGAGGAGTGAAACCAATGTAGAAAGTGATTTTGCTTTATTTATTTTTAAAGTTGGCATAGATGAGGGTACGGGAATTCAGCTGGTTACAATCTGCAGCTTCACCTTCAGATGCTGTGAAATTCTACACAGTGATCCTTTAAAGATGAAGAATTTAAATAAGTAAATAAATAAGAATAAGTACAAGAATAAAAATACCACACTTCTGCTGTATCCACTATCACTAAACAGGGAAACTGACAATCTGTCCTTTCTTCTTTACCGTCAGCCCTTTCATAAATGTTTTGTTAGAAAGTTTTTTTGGTTCCAATACAAAAACCACAGTGTAAAAATATTCCATGACAATGAAAGGTCTTGAATTGTCGCGTTACTTCAGTTTAACTACAGCAACGTGTGCTTTAAAGGTCCCATATGTGACACTCTTAAGTTGTGTCTGTACCGCCTACATGCCTATAAACCCTCAAAAGACCTAAATGACCACCAAATTTGATTTTATTTATTTGCAAAATCATCTGCAAAATTTTTCAACATTGCAAATGAAAATTGGCACTTTAACTATTCAACTTTATGATGGCAGGCAAAATAAATATGGGCGAATCTGGCACCACCATAACTCTTCTACCTAGGTTTTAAAGACTTCTGTAAAGTGTGCCTGAAGATGTTGGACCCACCCACTTCCCATCAGAAAAGGCTCTGATTGGCTGAAGCACAGATCATTCCCTAGGTGACCTGGGATCAGATTCTGAATCAATGCTACTATTTACAAAGAACAAAAAAACAAAAAAATTGACAGTAATTGTTTATAACTTGTGATGTCACAAATCACACAATTCAACTGGCTTGTTTTTCATGTTTGACGACCTTGTTGTGAAGATTCCTCAGAGATGACAGTAATGAGCAAGTTTATATTTTCACAGGTTTTATTTTAAATCATAGACTTTATATAAACCCACAACACTGGCCCTTTAAAGTATGAAGAATGCAGTCAGGTTTGTTTCATTTAGCAGAGACCACGCACAAAGAACATTAATCTGATCACAGAAAGATTCACTGTAGCAGATACTGCAAATAGCCATTTTCCATTTGCAATCCTCAGGCAGGTCAGCACACACATAAAACAAACAATTCATAAGGTTACACATACATACTACCCCCTATTCACACCATAAACCATAAACAGTATTAATACACTCATTTTCCAAACCAACAGTCATAAGGTTTGTTCTGTTAATGTTTTAGTGCTGTACATGTCAGCGTAAAGCCAATTTCAGACACTTTATTACTCTACTACTGGGTAGATTAACAGTGTAATGCAGTATTAAATCATAACTTCTTGAGAGTAAGAGGATAAAGTTCCATATAATAAAAATACTCAGGTACTGTATTGAAATAAAGTGCAGTACCTGAGTAAATGTACATTGTTACCGTCCTCAGCTGCTCTCACTTCCTAAAGCAATACAGTCTATAGGGAAGAAATATTTGGCTCCATTTTCTGCAGTACCAAGCTGCCAACAATGGATCTGTTTAAGAGGAGGGTCGGGGATAAAGAGTGGAGAGGAGCAGAAGAGACGAGCCGAGCACAGAGCTCAGGGCAGAGGTGGCTCCCGGCCATCCATCTCTGGTTTCAGGATTCAGAGAGTGCTGACAGGTCTGGGTCCCCCAGCACAGGCCTCTGGGCTGTAACCACGGATACCCAGACAAACCAAGAGCTGTCAGTCAACCGGTACCGGCTAGACGGAGTCACAAGAGATGGGAAAACAGGATAGCAAGACACCCCCCCGCCATGTGTATGTGCTTACACCTATGTGTGCGTATTAGAGGGTACAAAGCAGGAAATGCAGAAGATGCAAGCGCAGACAGTCACTGCTCTAGTGAGATATCATCAGTCACTCCTGGGAAACACACATGCAGAGGACACACAAAAAACACATTCTTGATACTGAAGAAGGTTTTGGGAAATTCCAGGCTCAGAAACACACAGACATGCTGATAATAGCAAAGTGCCACCTCATGAATTTTGCAGCTGTCTAAATCTACTTGACATTTTCATATAAGCGAGCTCTTCCTTTGGCAACTGTTCCTCTGCTTCTTTTAAAAAGCAGATAATAAACCACGTGAAGTGGGCAAAATAAACGGAAGATTATATTAGAAAGGAGCTTACAATTCAATACCATGGCAGGCAACTATTTACAGATAAATGAATGTTTTCTTCCTGGCTAAGAAACCTTCTTTCATAACAGCAATTACAGACTTGTATGCTGCACTATACAGCAAGTTTTCAAGGTTTTCAAAGTATCGCAACGCTGAGCTTACCTGCAGGATGAGAAACAAGTACACATAAGAACACATAAGACCAAACAAAAGAATCTCATCAAAACAGGCCAAAACACATTAAGCATCCCAGTAATGTCTGCATTGATAAATTGTCCAAAGCAGAACAATAACAAATAAATTATTCAAATCTCCACCTTGAAGTCAGAGGGGGTTTTCTCTTTGTTCTACACCCTGGCATTGATTTCTCCCAGTGGCGAAGGCTAGAATGCCTGAAGGTTAGACACACACACTATGTAGATAAATGACTCCTGAGCCCTGGAGTTTGATCCAAATGAAGCAATGATGTAGCTCAGTGGCCCGGCCCTACGTTGAAGTAAAGAGTGTACTAGTAAAATGTGCTCTCGGTGAGTCACATTGTGTGTGTGTGTGTGTGTCTACATTCTCCCAGCAGTGCAGCAGTGCTGGAAGAAAGAGCAAAAAAGAGCAGAGAGAAAAGGCAATCTATGTGCAGCCTCTGCAGCTTATGTGTTATAATAACCACATCTTAAATTTCACAGCAGCATAGGTCTATAATTACATAATCTGTATATACAAAAAACTATGTTGGTCCTAATGGAGTCATTTTTTCTTTCAAGGTCCCATATTTTAAAATATGTGCAGAATGTGCCAATTTGATTTTTGATATTCAGTTGCTTTCTAATTCTGTCACACTCTGATTTCACTGCCATAACCACTCATTTTCCACGAGAAAAAAAATATGATCGGTTGAACTGCAGGTTATTCCCAAGGTGACACATTGGGACAAAGCACCGAATGGATTAACTGGAAAGAAAACAAGGTGTCAAGAATTTTGGGGTTAAATCCTAGCTTGAACATGTATGGTTATTTAGCCTGGCCAGTGTTGCAACAACCCACTTTTCAACAGAAAACATGAAATAATGCAAAAATACAAAAAAAAAAAAAAAAAAGTCGGGAATATTGGCAGTTGAAAGGGTGCAGGTCTAATTTTAGCATGATTGTGATTAGTTGTGACTTGTGATGTCACAAATCACAAAAATTCTAGACTTTGTTTTTTTTCTGTCAGTGGACGTGTGGGTCTCAGGACTGGCAGTATTTAACACAGCTGTAATCATACATCACAGAGGTTAAATGAGCCACAAAACCCAATAAAGATGGATTGTCACAGTATGAGACTTTTAAAATTTAACTTTCAAAATTAAAAAAAAGAGAATATCACTGGCTCACAGCAGGACTAAGGTACTTTACCTTGAATATAACAGGTTATAATTTGTGATGGGACAGATGTGCTTCTTAATGTACGTCTATAATTATGCTGATGATCATTCATGACAGTTGCACAGTATATAATGTACTGGAAATGTGACATTTTGAAAGTATGCATCGTCCATCTGCAACTGTCTCCTCTTAGTCCAAATCAACAAACTAAATTTAAATATTGATGACCTGGAAATGTGAAGCCACTTTTCTAACCTTCAGTGCGTGCAGCAGTAATATCTGATGAATCAGAACAGGGAGTGCTAATTACTGCTGTCAATCAGCTATTTAACCCCCTGACCTAACATCTATGAGCAGTCAAAACCTCGTGAGGTAGATTTTCTACAGCCTATGAACAGATTGCAGACAAGGGGGTAAAATTGTTGTTTCTTGTCTGACCATATACAGTGGTACCCCATCATACGACTTTTTCATGACACAAGTAAGACGTCGGGCAAAATTTTGTCCCGTCTCGCAACTAAAAACTCATGTTACAACTAAAATAGTTCCCGAGAGCGTGCACTCTTGCTCTCGGCTTCTTCTGGTTTCTCTCGGCTTCTCTCAGTTCAGTGCCACCGGAAATTGTGGGGGTGCTCTAGAGCAGTACAGCGGAAGTGGCCCCCAGATGAACAGAAGAAGAAAAACAACAGAATGGAACATAAACACCGAAAGATTAACAGAAATGGCTCAACTTTTTGAGGAGAGGCTGTGCCACAGACTGTAATATTAGTGTCATCTTGGACGACATTTCAGAGACAAAAACAGGATGCAACCATATTTGGATGAACGGGG
>JAQQAE010012182.1:0-13278 GCA_029823295.1 Pseudamia nigra | reverse complement strand
TGTAAAACATTTTATAGTTAAGTTTAGTACTAAACTAAATTATACAAAATGTGTTATTTATTGTAAATTATTTGCCAATTACAATTTATATATTGAAAGCAAAATAATTTTAAGACTTTTTTTTACTAATTGGTATTGATGACGATTTCATAATATCTCCATACTTGTTCCATAATTTGGCCCCCGATGTCTAAAAGAAAACTGAATTTCAGATTTTTTTTACACAAAGAAAGATGAAATTTCATTGATTGTCTCTTCCTGTCACTCCAAAACCAGGAGGTGACGTCACCGCCTCCGACCCCGCCCCTTTTTACCTGACGAGAGGGCGGGGCCTCTGTGAGCTTGACACCAGGCGGAAAAACAAGGAAGAGTTCAGAAAGAGCAGCTTCGCGTGCGCGTGTACTTCATCCCCGCATTGAACCGAGGACCTTGAAGGAGTTTACCCCGCCGGTGGGTGTCAGAGCTCGGATATGGACGTCCTGGAGTCTCCCCATGGGAATATGGGGCTTTTACGGACCTTTGACTCCTCTGAGTTTGTCAGCTGGGAGAAAATAGGCTCAGGTGGCTTTGGACAGGTTTACAAAGTCCGGCACAAGCAGTGGAAAACATGGCTGGCGATCAAGTGTCCTCCCTGCCTTCATGTGGATGACAAGTAAGTTCACACACGTCCCGGCTTCGAAAGCGCTCACGCCGAATTCAATGTTCGTGTGAAGCCCAGAGAACAATTAACACGAGTGTGAAGTTCTGTGTGTTTTTAAGAGGATTTGACATTTAATGGACGGTTCATGATCAAACTCAACATACATTACACACACACACACACACATTGTTTAAATCTCATTCCTGCAGCTGCAAAAACACAGTCCTGTCCTACACAGGTTTAAACACTTTAAACAGTTTTTTCTGTTCAGTTTCTTCATTATTCTTGATGATTTGTCCCCCCACCATTTTACCTCTAATTTTTGTTCATTTTGCTTCTTATTTTCTTTATTTTTCTTGGTCTTTCAATTATTTTGTTCATTTTCACTCTTTTTCAAAATTTTTTTGTTCACTTTGCTTCTCATTTTCTTAGATTTTATTATTGTCTTAAATTTTTGCTAGCTTTCTTTTTATTTTCAGCATTTTTGTTCATTTTCTCCATCATTTTGTTCATTTCCACTAATTGTTCTGATTTTTATGTTTATAAGTGTCTTGTGATTATAACCCCAAATCAGAACAAGAACAAACAGCATATTAGAATATAATGCAATGCTATTACAGTTTATTTTGACTTGCATTTCATTGTAGACAGTATTACTACCACACATTTCATGTTTTGTCTGATTAATTTCATTTTACTTAAAATATGCAGCAGTCCCTTAATTTCAAAAGCAATATTTCTGTAACATGACTGGGAAAAGATCAGAAAGAGGCCATTTTAGCAGTAAAAATTAGTTTACTAAATAATTTAGAAAACAATGTGATTTGAAACAGTTTATGTGAAAGGGTGATTTTAAACTTGGTTCAAAAAGCAGGACAAGTTTTTTTGCACTTTCCATACTGTCAGAACAACATGTGGTTTGGGGTTCTAGGAGTGAGACCATTTCCGTGACTTCTCCATTTATGAACATTAAGTCTCATAAACTAACTGTGTTTTCATTGCTTGAAACAAGCAAGATCATGTTTAAATGTTGGCATTTTTCTCTTTCCTTCAGGCCTGCTAGACTTTATTCTGCTTTTAAGGAATCCAGCGAAGCAAAATGCATGTACGCCATTAGCAGATGTTTTTGCTTAACGAATAGTTCAGTGATTTATGCATGTTTGGCTTCTTTACTGTTTGCAAAGCATGAAATATGTGCAATTAGCTTTCCTCAGACAACACGACTTTGACTCTGAGCTGGAAAACCACAGATCTAGCACTTAATCAAAGGCATCCAAGAAACAGTGTTGAACTTACTGATATTAATGTTGTTCTTCCCCAAAGCCACCAGTGTAAGGAACAGCAGGTCTCTGTACAGGCTCCTGGTGGAACACGAATGTTAAAAAGCAGTTAGATTTCTCATTCATATTCCACCATGGTTTAACATAAAATTTCACAAGTATTTATTTCCCCCACCTCTGTCTCCTGAACCCCAGCTCGGGTCCCAGGAGCTGGATGATCTGGCTCATGGGCTGATACACATCACTCTTCTTTATGCTCCTCACAAACCCCTGCAGAAGTTCCACAGTGAAGAGCTGGCCTTCCTCGCACAGCCCTGAGCGCACCAGGGAGTTGGCACCTGCAAAGAACCGGAGATAAAAGTCACCCTGATCAAAGGCTCATTCGTCTCCATCACTCGAAATCAACTCTGGAAGTATAGCACTGATAAGACTGGCATGACTAATAAGAATCCTGCACTGAATTATGCATGGGGTTCTAGTCACTTCATATGCATTATTTGATTTATATGTAAATTCATGACCTTGATAAACTTTGCCAGTGTTACCAGCAGAATCATAATCTGAACTTTTGAAACAAATCATCTCAACTGCCTCAACACTGTATTAACTTACAGTGTGTGTTCCATAGGACGTAACAGGGCTGAACTTTGTCCTGGTGTAGCTTCAAGTTGTCCCACATGATCCTCACCAGCACCTGCTTACTGTCCTCGGATGAGACAGGAGTCTAGAGGGGTAAAGAAATACATGTTCATTATTGTAATAATTAAGGATGTATGGTTAAAATCGGTATTTGCCTTGTTGACTCCAAATGGACTGTCAGCAAATTCAATAACAATGCCAATATTTGTTTGTTTTTGTCCAGTTAATTGATTGCTTTGTTCATTTTTGCTCATTTGTGTTCATTTTGCATATTATTCACTTCATCTTTTGTTCATTTATTTAATTATTTTATTGATTTGGTGATCTGCTTTCATTTCCTGGATTATTTTTGTACATTTTTGAGGATTGTTTCATTTTCTTGTTTAAAATCATTTGACTATTTTGTACATTTTGTTTGTCATTTTGTTACTTTTTAAAATCTGCTGTATTTGCATTTTGTTGATTTATTGTTTGTCATTTTTGTGAGATTTTTAGCTTGTTTTCCTGATTATGTCGCTCAGGTTTGTCTTGAACTTGTAAAATTTTTCATAATTTCTTATTTTGTTAAGTTTGTATTTATTTCATTGACTACTGTATATTGTTTAATCTTTTCCTTTTACTTGATTATTTGGTTCACTTTGTAGATTATTTGCAGTTTTGTCTTCATTTTTTCTTTGGTCAGGGGATTTTCTCCTTCTTTTTGCTGATTTACTGCTCATTTTATTCATTTTTATTTATTATAGTGTATACTGTAACTTCCATCAATAGACAAAACCACAAGAGCCACATGTGACCCTGGAGCTGCAGGTTGCAGACCCCTGCCCTAGACTGAATATAAACATGGACAAAGCAATGTTTTTTCATGCTGCTGTGGAAAAGTGGAGCAGTTAATGAAGCTTGCATATTGGTCTTAGTTACAGTGTCTTGTGGCGTCTTGACAGCAATCAGTCATTACAGCTGTCAATAACCTATTTTTATTTCCCCCTCCCTTTCCTAACATCGCCTATAATTGGCCAAAATCTAAAGCCTGAAAACAGCACAAGGTGCAGATGGCTCATTTTGTTGCAGATCACTAGAGATGCCAAAAAAAACCCAGTCTCTTGAAGTGTTAAATGCTGTTAAATGAAGACTGAAGGTGAGCTTGACACTGGCATATTTACCTGGTCTCCATGGCTACAGTGCTGCGAGGCCAAGATGAGAGCAGGAAGGTTACTGGGCAGCTCCAACCTCCTGAAGTACCACACCAGGTTCCAAAAAACAATGGGATGTTGGTCAACAACACTTGGAGATGAAATAGCCTGGTCGCCTTCGTTGAGCAGCAGGCTCTCCAGCTCCTTCCACAAAACCAGAGGACTCAAGTAGGGCACGGTGACTGTATCCGAGCAGGAGGCCGAGGCTGGCACTGAGTTCACAGCTGGCCCGGGACTCCTGCTGCTTCCTGGAATGGGCGGGGGAGCTGTGGATGACTGAGCTGCACAGTCTGCCATGGATGCTTTGGCCTCGGGACTGAGTGGTGCAGACGTGTCCTCCTCCATAACAGGATTACTTTCCTTAGAACACCTGTGGGAAGACATGGCAGATGAGTTTAAAGAGGCCACAGGGATGAAATATGTTGAGTCTGAGTGTGTATATGTGAAGACAGTGAGAAAAAGCAACCAAACAACACAGAAAAAAAGAAAACACAGCCAATCTGTTTTCTATTTTTATAGCCGATTGTCATCTCTAGGGTAACTGAAGCCTTGTTTACGCAACCTATGTTGCTCAAATCTCTATGTTCTGTGGTTAGTATTATTTTATTTATATATGTTTTATAATTTTACCTAAATTTCTTTTAATATATGTTCTTTTATTGCTAAGTGTTATGCACTGTACTTAGTTTATTTCATATTGTTTTTTAGTGGGTATTTATGTTCTGGCGTACAACACTTTAGTAAACGCTGTCGTTTTTTTTTTTTTTCTTTTTTTTTTACTCTGTCGTTTTAAATGTGTGGTAGAAATAATCTTGATCTTGAACTTGACCTGAAGGTTGTGTTTGTCAAAGGTCAAGGTAGTTATAACATCATAAATCACATTTTGACTGTGACTGCTACTTACTAACACAACTGTAAGAACAGAAGGATCGAGGTGTATCAGACTGATGACCGTTTTTCTTTTTCTGTTTTATGATACTTCATCTCTCACTTGCTGCATGCTGGGTGTGCCTGCAGGATATTGCCTTGTTTTTGTTCTTTACATGGAGGAGCACTGGTTCTGATTGGTTCAACAAGTAGCCATTAACATGTGGATTACAATTACTCGAGTACTGTATCTGTTTGCATGTCTACATCATTGTTTCACTTTGGTGGTGATTTGATAATGCTTGCTGCACAAAACTGAAGTGTGCAGACCTTTACATCTCTGAAATTCCACATGTAACTCCATATCATATCTCAACTGAAGTTTAGAATGTAACTAGTGTAACTACGTTTATTGTCTTTGTATATACCGTAGTAGGCACATATACTGTATGAAGTCATGTGCTGGGGTGCTGTCTGTGTAGATTTACCTGTTCTGCGGTCTTAAGTCTTTGATTTCCACATTGAGGAAAGGCAGAAAGGCTGTACCGCAGAATGGACATGTGCTGTTCAGGTTGGAGTCATTTGCTGTCCATCCAGCCATGATCTCCTCGTCGTACACCAGACAGTCGCATGTTTTGCAAAGTGAACAGCTGGACATGAGTACCTACGATAACAAAAAAAATGAAATCACAATCTTAACTTTGACTGTCTGAGGCAATATGCTGTTTAATCAGGGATTCATTGAATAAATTTGAAGTACATTAAATAACATCCCGAGGAGCACATCATATCATAACAGAACAGGACCCACTGGAGGACGTTCACGTATAAACATAATAAAAGCAACACTAAGAGGAGCTCTGGGTATTTGATGGGGTTCAAAAATCTAAAGTATTAGCTGAAGTAGTAGCTGCTGATTAAAAGTACCTGTCATTAATGATTCAGATATTTTATAGCTACAGAGACATTTTATAGGACTTTTTTGTAGCAAAGGGCATAGCGAAGTTAGTAACTTACCTCTATGGTGTAGTTTGGAGAAGGATGGAAGCGTCCTGTTTCAGGTGAGGAATCTGGAGTGTGAGGAGTCTTAGGAAGTGCCAAACCACCTGGATATGATGCAGGTTCATAATTAGACATACAAGGAAAGCAAGATTAAACATGGTTTTCAACAGTACATACAGTGTATTTGGCCTAAATGAAGTAAAGCCTGGTATAAAATTTAAAATTAACATTCTGTATTAATGATAAATAAGACAAAGTAGCAAACCACTGTGGAATCCAAAGTCTGCAGTAATTGGACGTTTTGCTCTGTGCTTTAATTAATTATTCTGGCCGTGTGCACGTGAGTGTGCATGCACGTGTACATGTTCACATTTTATATTACGTATACGGCCTGTGGCTGTGTGCAGAGAAGCCCACTCACTGAATCAGCCCTCATGTCTGATGGCCTAGATTCCCACAGAACAACACCCGAGTCTCTCCGCTACTGAGCTGTTCTCTTACTCTAAATTTAGATTGTCATGAAGTGTTAGGAACCAACATAACACCACAGTTTAAGCATAGATTTAACAAGCAGAGCTCTACGCCATTATTTATTAACTTTTGAGATGTATTTATAAATACTTACAAGTACTGCACATAAGTTGTGTAAAGAAGCAAACATGTCAGTTCAAGATTCCATATGTCAATAAAAGACTAAACTTTCTCAAACAACTTAATTTTGTGTTCTTTCACCATAGATTGTTTCTTGTTCAGTGTATAGCCGTTTTGATACCTTTCTGACATGTTTCAACCATCCACTGCAATCTTCCTCAGAATACATTATCTGAACATGCAATATGTAAAGTAACATCAACAGGGGTTTTTGTGAATAATGAGACCACATGAGAAATGAATATTTTGTCTGCTTCCATGTTGAAGTTGTTAAGTTCTTGTGTGAGCTGTTTTGTTTTTCACCGTCATATTCTGCGAGTCCTAGGATGGGTTTGATGATTGGTCACAGTGATGTTTTCTGAGGAAGACTGCAGTGGACAGTCAAAATGCATCAAAAATGAAAGCAGCTATGCACATTTGTCTGAACAAAAGAACAAGAAACAATCTAAGACCAAAACTTGCAGCCATCAGTATTGCTTCTAAAGAGTGGTTAAACCTGCTACAAACCTGAGAACGAGTTGTGTCTGAACACTCGGTTCGGGGTGCTGGGGCTGCTCAGGTTTGTATGACCCATGCCCGGGCTCCTCCTGAGTCTGGACACATTGCCATGCTGGGGTGAGGTAAAGCCATCCAGGTCCAGACAGGAGTCATTGTCAAGCAGAGAGGAGCAGTCTGCCTCCCCGGAGGTCAGCGAGGACACACTAAGTCTGTCACAGTTCATGTCCTGGAATAGACAAGGAAACCAACACATTATGGAGTTTGAGGATTTAACCACATTGATGCTATAAGCTGTCACATTGGGAATTAGAGGTGAATTGATATGGTTTTGCAAGGAGAATGCAAAGTATTAGTAATGAATATTTGAAATTAATATACATTTGCGCTAAAACATAAGTGTTAATATCAAATTTTGAAGTAATTCCAACACAACACATGAAATTCCTTTCATTTAAGACGGAACAACCTCTAACATCTTAACAATATTTATTGTCAAAAATTGTTTGAAAAATGCAGAAATTGATAAAAGAATACAATCTGTGACATCTTTTGCTTATTTATTTTATTTTTAATAATTCAAAATAACTGCACAACCCTTCATTATGTACTGTAATCTCTGAATGAGGACAAATTATATAAAAAATGTATGTAATAAACTTTATGACACAAAATATAAACATCAGCCACAGGTGAAGATTGATATTGACCAATATACAGTAATAGTAAAATGAATGAATGAGTTAATGAAGTTGCTATGACATGAATGACATTTTTAATTCATTCCCTTAATCATAAACATGCTGGATGTCAGACCCATAATGTTGGCTTGTTCGTGATCAGCGATGCCGTACTGACCTGTGTTAATGAAGTCTGAGACGAAAGGCGCGAGTAGAGACGGCTGGCTTTCTCGGCAACGCCCTTTCCTGCTGAAATGACGCTGCTCTTGAAGATGTCCAGCGTCGGCGTGAAAAGAGAGTCCATGGAGAACGACGAGGTGGAAAGAGTAGGCGATGACGGTGATATGAAGGATGACGGTCTGTCTTTGACACTCAGAGGAAGCGATGGAGATGGCCTCAGCCGCTCTTTCGATTTAACAGGCAGTGGGAGGTGTGTGTTGGAGCGAAGTAGTGTGGTGGGCCGGGGGGAGGTGTGAGGAGAGGTGGAGGAGTGGCGGAGGGGGCTGGAGGGGTTTTGTAGGTCCATGTTGAGAGTGCAGCTCCTCGAGGGACTGTTTGTATTGTTCATGTACATTTCGATCTCCTCAGCGAGGTCATTTCGGGCAGTGGGGGTGCTGCTGCAGTTGTTCTGGTCACTCTCTGCTGTCTCTGTCGCCATCAGTGACAGAGGATCAAACCCCGTCTCAATGCCTGTCCTTGTCACTGTCACAGCATTGCAGCTCACACTCCTCTCTGTGGAGACACTGCTGACACGTGACCTCTCCATTGCACCGTTGCAGCTCAGACTCTGCTCTGCTACTGGTTTCTGTTTGCTCTTCTCAGCCTCCGTCTCCTCCTCTTCCACCTCGTGCAGTCTGTCAGCAGCTAGGTGGTGCTGCTTCACTGAGCTGAAGTGAGGGATGGTGAGTCTCAGAGTGGCCTGTCCACCAGATAAGTCCAAAGACTTGGGCCGCTCTGTTTTTGGTTGAATGCCACACAGAATGGTGTCAGCAGATGCACTGGAAACAAACCGGCTGCTGCTGACTGCAGGGAGATAAACACATGAAAGAGGGATTTAAAATACAGATACATAAATGCTAATTAAAATGGAGTGAATGCACATTTCTTATGGCCTTTAGACAATGATTTCAAGTAAAGCTCACCTATGCTGGCATCTGCAGATTTAGAATTCCTGCTTGAAGGAGAGGTGCTGCTTGTTGCGACATCAATCTCAGATGCTGAAAATTCACAAGATAAACACAAAAGAATTGCAAATTTAATTAATTCTGAATCTTTGCACATCTATGGATAAAAGAAGCTGTTTTTTCATTTACAGGAGAGGAATTTAAAATGCAGAGGAAAAGTGAATAATTAAATAAATATGTATCAGAAGAAGAGCTGCATAATTAGTTGCCCCACAATCAAAATGGCAATATCAGCCTGTGCAATTATACAACTGCAAAAGGATGCTGTTACATAATTGCACAATCTATTTAATTTTGGAAATGGAAATAAGTGATGCAGAGCATAGAGAGGTGAATGTTATAACATTAAATGTTTTTCATTTTTTTAATGGTAGTTTAAGTTTGCATGTTGACCTTTCTGAATGAGTCGTGCATTTTACTTGATACCACGAGTGCAGAGTTACAATTGCAAATCAGTGTCAACAATACTGCCCACAATAAGAGCCATTTCACTTTCTCCTCCAAACCACGCTGCCCTAATTAGAAGCATAAATAACCCTTAAAATATCAATATGTAATATGTCACCTCCAGAATACAGTTACAACTGAGGCAAAAGGCCAGGCCATCAGATGTTGCCAGGCATTTATGTGTTTTATGTTACAAAAGAGAAAAAGGCTGAGATTCTACAAGGCATTTGTGTGTTTTATAGCATAATGCATAATAAAACAGAAAAAAAACCCAGAAAAAAAAATCTGACACACAAATACCTGGTTATATAATCCATTCATACATAGACCGACTCTGTTTTGCAAAAACATTTAAATATAACCACAACTTGATGGACAGAGAGTGTATTACACCCACACAGGGACCCGTTACCCCAGCTTTTAAAGACAGAGCATTCACTCTGCTGCCAATAAGCAGTGATTCACTTCTGCTGAAATGGCCATTGAGATTCAAAGAGGTAGAGGCAGAGGTGGAGGTAGGGGATCCATAACTCACTGGGCTGCCTCGCTGCTTTGTCGACCAGAAGTGATGTGTTGTCAGTCTCTCTGCACATCCTCTCCTCTTCTTTGGATAGTGAGTCGTAGCCTTGGTCTGACTGTCCACCTGGAAGAGAGAGGAGATTTCCATTCTATCACAGCTGAAGGAATCCAGCTATTTAGTCTCCATGAGTTTTTCTGTTCAGCAGAGCTTGGTGATATTCCCCACAATTTAGAGCACACAACACCCGCAGACTAGAAAAGCAGGAGCAGCTGGAGTGGAATGTAGCCTTTGAAAACTTGCACCATAATCAGAATGTCAAATTACAAAAAAGTGCAACTTTCATTTCTATATTTTAATAGGACCCTCAGTGAATTTCTGAAAACACATTTGTTTACTACTCTGAGGAAAAAGTCATGGTAATTCCTCAAACCTGATTGTATTGTTACTTGTCTGCTGTGGGATCAATATGCAAAACATATTCTTACCAGCATCTGCAAAGAATTTGTGGATATACATACACTATATAAACAAAAGTGCAGTATTGTGACACCTGACTGTTACACCTACAGGAATGTGGACATCTGTTTCCCCACCCATAGGAGTCCTTATTATATCTGAGGTGTTCAACAACTTTAGCCACAAGCTCTAAATCACTGACCAAGAATGAATAAAATAATTACAAAAAGGAACAAAATTTAATAACATAATTTAATAAAATGGGCACCAGTGGATAAAAAATAAATGAAATGATCAGGAAAATGAGCAAAAATAAACAAAATAATAGTAATTGCACAGAAAAGAAAAAAAGAAAAGAGTTTCCCAGATTCAAAATCTGATTCAGACAAATGTATGAATCCCACAGTCATTATGCACCCCATTGCAGCTCAACAGATGTACAAGGAACAGTGATCAGGAATAAGTATGGAGACAGCGATCAGCCATGATAAATAAATCGATAAATATACACAAATAATAAATATAAGAGCTATCATGTGCCATAAATATGAAGCATATAAAAACAGTATAAAATATCTAAATGAGACTAAAAACAAGGCTGAAAAGAGACAATGAGATTAGAAAAGATCAATAAAAATAATAAAATAGAGAAAGTGAAGCAGGATCTGATGAAGCTGTGACATCAAAACTGCTAATTGATGCAGTTTTCTAGTTGTTTGTTCACTTTGAGTCATTTTTGAAATTATTTTTGTTCATTTTGTTCATTTTATTATTCTGTTTTTCTATACTGATTTAGTGCTTATGAACAAAAACGTGGAACAGCTCAGATATGATATTATAAAGAGATCAGCAACAGTCAGGTGCCATATTTTTGTCCGTACATTGTATGTTTGCTCATGATTGCCTTATTTAAATTTTCCCAAATGATTTTTAAATGACACCGACTTTGGTTGTGTGGTAATATTCTGATATAAAGTTTTTTATCATTTGCATTTTTGTTACTTTTTTTTTGCCTTTTGTTATTTACGTGTTGCATTATGGTTTTTCGTTGTCATTTTTACTCCATCAAGACTTTATTTTCTTTGGTGTCAAGTGACAGAAAACATAGTGGTGCATTTCATGTAGCTTGGATAGTTTTGATTCCAATTTGTCCAATCAGATTAAATGACAAAGTTCTAAAGAGACAAATGCATGGCAAAAACACAGTTAAAGAATATCTGTGACTCAGTGCATTGAGAAGAAAGAAAAAACTGTGACACAGACCTGTACTAAATCCATCGTCACTGGAGTCCATCTTAGTGAAGTCAGTGTCGATGGACGTGCGCTCGGCAGAGTCATTTGCACTGTCTAAACTGCCATGACTGACGGTGTCAAGATCACTGCCATCTGAAAAAAGATAACAGTTAAGAGAAGGGATGAGAAGCCAAAACGAATGCAGAACATGACAAGAGCCCAACTGGTATAAGAGCTGTGTAAACACTTTGAAAGCTCCTGTAATCATCGTTATTCAGTTCAAGGATATAGGAATGTGCTGGATGCCACCCAGTTGTCATCATGATTCAAGATTAGAGCAAGTCAAAGCACAAAAAGGAACTCAAACATTCATTTATTGTTAGCTCAAAAGAGAGCTAAAAATAATTGTTGGGTCTCAAAAGAGACCCAGTAGAGGGTACATGATGGAAATGCAAATGGTTGTTTTCACATTCATTATATGAAAAAACACACTAAACAATCACTTGACGCAACTAAAAATGAATATTTTGGGGGGTGGGGGGGCTTTTGTCCATTTCGAATTAAACTAAACAGTGCATTTAACACCTAAAACAACCTGAAGAGTACATGATACAATGGAAACTTGTTTTCATTGCAGCCCATTTTTACCTGTCTCTAAATGTGATTATGCTAATGAGAGCGAGCTGTGCTGTGTGGGACTTGAGGGAATAACATCAAGACTAACGTGTGTGCTGAAACTGCTGCGGCGGAAAATGTCTTCACTGTATTTAATTAGAGTCATTAAAAACTGCAGGTTGGGAACAATATGAGCTGGAGGAGGCAGGAGTTGGGGTAAATCTTGTTATGAGACCCGGAGAGGAATCGGAACACCTTATCCCACAGGATCGGAGTCATTTACATCTCTGTTCATTAAGAACTACAGGAGGTAAGAGCGGCTTGGCATTTACAACATCTGTGTACAGCTGAAAAAGAATCCCTCGCATCAAAATGTAATATAGCATCAATAAATAAAGGCTAATCTCAGCTGCCCGCAATGAATACTGATGTAGGTTTTTAGTATCAGAGGAAAGGATGCTGTTAGTTTGACTGTGTTAGGCAATGATTGTATAAATACATTACGGTTGTTGCAGCAATATGATAAGATGATGAGTAATTTGTCAGCATGAAGGGTTCTAAGTGTGTCTTGTGTGTGTGTGTGCCAGTTTCATGCTAATGAATGTCATACATTACATGCTGATGGAAGGAGCAATAATGGCCATTATAAATCTTAATTCTGTCACTTTTTTCCCTGTACTTTTCTGTATTCACTGTTGTTTATAGCTCTGACTACAGCAGGGGTCGGCAACTCAATGTCAAGTATCTGTCAGGAGCCACAAAAAAATATGATGCAGGTGTGTTAAATGCGTACTTTATACATTTGTTGTCTTTTTTTTTAGTTTATTATTTTGATAATTTGCATTGATTTTGGTTTTTTTTTAACTCTACTAACTTCATTTTGTTGCTCATTTTCATTTTTTGTTCCTGTAATGAAACATTTTTTTGTATTTTTTATTGATTATTTTGGTCATATCTGTTCACTTCACAGATTATTTTATTAATTTTTTGTACCCCTTTGTTTATTTTGTTTATCATTTTCTTCCATTTTGTTCAATTATTTGTCTGTGATTATGTCACTTATTCATCGTTAATTTTGTGGAATATTTTGCTCACTAATCAATTCTAGTTCAATTTGTAGTGTTCTATTCATGTTCACAATCTTACTTATCTTTCTCAATTTTCATGGTTTTTATTTGATTGTATTCTTAATTTCTCATTTTTTTCCCCTTAATTTTGTGTATTATGTAGTTCATTTTTTACATCTGGTTGTTGATTTAATGCTTATTTTGTTCATTTTGATTTATTATATCTTACTTTGATGTTTAAAATGCATAAATCTGCTAATTTGTCCCTTGTTGTGAGGGTTGTGTCAGGAAGGGCATCTGACGTAAAAACCT
>JAQQAE010012181.1:0-13278 GCA_029823295.1 Pseudamia nigra | reverse complement strand
AGGTGTCTGCGCAAATTTCCAGCAAACACTAGACCTCGGCATTGAAGCAACTCGTGAAGCCGCAACCATTGTTTTGACACGAGTGTAGTGAATGATGCGGTGATTTTACATCATATTCACGTGTGGTCACTGTGCTCGTATGTGTGCGTGACCAACCGTGCCGCGCCGTGGCCCACCTCTTCCAACTGCACTGAGGCCCGGGGCTGGAGCGCAGCTCACTTCTACTCACATTACTCAAATTGTCCACGCTAAAGGTGTGAAATGCGCCCAGGCGCTGAACAAACTGCCAGTGTGAGTGCACCCCAAATCAGAGTGTGAAGTGAAAAGCGGGGGAAGAGTGGAAAGCGGAGCTTCGTTCTCTAAACAGTGTCTCCTCCAAGGGGGGTTTGTAGCATTCAGGCTTCTCAAGGGCGAAGGGAGCCAAAAAAACAAAAGATAAGACAGTTCACTATTTTATTCTCAACGGACAAAGTTAAATTTGGAAACATAGCAGCCTGGTGTTGATGTATCATCAGAGTCAAAAATCAACTGAGCCATTTTACTCAAAACTAACATTTTACTATTTTGTGACCAACTATTTTGTGATGCACAACATATGTGTAAATGATGGCATACTTTAAATGAGATCCAAAAATAATACATCTCATGCCATTGAATCAATGCAGTTTTGCTAGAGTCAGATTCTGTAACCTGGAAAAGAAGTGAAAGAAGGGAAGGAACTTAGGCTCTTGATTTTTCATGTGATTCCTGTTTGTGGTCCGGTGCAGTAAGTGTCTACTCTTTTCTTTCGTCTTCCCCTCCGTACACTAACCCCAACTGGTTGAGGCAGATGTCCTCCTACCCAAAGCCCTCGTTCTGCTGGAGGTTTTTTCTCTTCAGTTACAGGAAGTTTTTCTTCCACCCCGTCATCCTAGACTTTCTCTCAGGGACTGTTGGGTTTGCTCTCTTTATAGTCCTTCAAACTTCGGCCTTGAATTGTGAAGTACAATTGTGGCGTGATACAAATACAGTTGGACTGAACTGAATATACAGGACAACAAATTAACCCCTTAGAATTTCTGTCACCATTCCAACTCAAGTAGAAGGTTCATTAGATTCACAACAGGGTATAGTTACACTTCATATTTTTCTATTGTCTTTGGGTGTATTTTGTTTTCATTCTACAACATGCTTCAATTTTACTCTGGTTTGATATTAAAACCCTCATTTTCCTCATCATAGTTTAAACCTTATAAAATACCTGCCATTCATAGATTTTTCATGTTGTTACATCATTTTCATCCTGATGGAAAAAGACTCCAGCTGCATGTTAAGTAAGAAATCAGACTGCACACATTGTCTTTAGTTTAATGTAATGTTGTAATTGTGGCACAAAAACAGAAAGATGAACAAATAGTGACAAAACAGCAAATCTGACAGTACAGGTGTGTTAAATCTGATATTGTTGTATTTCAGCTTGTGGCATTTTCATGTAGTTTCATCTTTTTGTTAGTTTTTGTCTTGTTTCATTTCATATCTTTTAAATATTTTTGTCTCAATTTTCATCTGGTTTTGGATTTTTATTATTCTTTATTTTCATTTTTACATAATTTTTCTGATATGCCCTTTAGGTAAATTTCACCTCAATATGCCATGTACATTGTTTTTGTCATTTGACCATAGAATGTTTTTATCCTGCTTTTTCCATGTTTGTCATTTTTAATCTTGTTGTTGTGTGCATCTTTTATTATACTGTCATCTAGTTGCATTTTCTACCAATAATTTCAAAACCATAGATAATGATTGGGTTTCACCAATTTCACTCACGGCTAAAATCTCCTTTAAAACGTATCTAAAATAATGACTTTGCATTTATTATGACAGTTATGAATCACAGCTAATATTTTTTGATTGTGCCATTAAGCTCTAATGCATGCATATGTGCAAAAGTCAGTTTCAAACATCAACCATGGTCTCAGGAGATAAAGAGCAGTGCAATTTTGAAAAGAACTTGAAAAATGCCATTAAACGTGCAACCCTTCCTCTTAACGCCACTTGGCACACACCAACACCCAGCGGCAGGAAAAGCCTTTAGCTTTAAGACAAAGAGTGAACAAACCAGTCACAAATAAAGGAAGAGCACAAAAGGAAAAGGAGGAGGATCACGTGGGGGTCAGGGGGTTTAGAAACATGGCTTCTAGATTCACCCAAAAAAGGAAGCGCAATACCCGACATGCACAATGGCAACATAAGTGTGAAAAAGACACTGAGGCCAAATCATCTCCCAACAACATGGATGTAGCAAGTATGAAACATTTCATCCCCTGCATTCATGTAGAGCGTCATTTGATCAGTATTTGCCGTTTCACTTTAGAGATTCAAGATAAGAAACCGTTTTGGGTGAAATGGATGCAATTTTTTTGCAAAGATGAATGAAGACGTAAATTATACAAAACAACACAAAATAATAAAACAATGATTAAAGACAAAAGAACATATAAAATATCTCTACAGCCAAAGTTACCTAAAGGATGCAAAAAATTGCAGAAGCCTTATTAAAGAATGAGAAAAAAAAAAATCAAAGAAACAGCCGTGCATGCCTTAAAAGACAAATGTGGCAAAAAAAAAAAAAATTTAAATGACATAAAAAAGACCTTGAGAAATAAAAATAAAAACACACACCTTTAAAGCTTGATTTGTTTCAGCTGTCATTTGCCATTTCAGGGCTTATTCAGTAACATTTAAACATTCTGGTAGTGCTTTAGCTGAAAATTAAAACTGGATAAATCCTGAAGACAGAAGAAAATCATGTAACACCACAAATATGATGCAAAATACATCATAATAATTGTGTTCATGCAAAATCATGATAAGTATAATTGTTTCATCTCTCAGCCCTACATTCACCAATTTATGCTCTCAGATACTGTACTTGGTGACAATACAAAGCATAGAATAAAACAGAGTTTGGGGCATGTTGTGTTTTATTCAGGTGTCTTTTCAGATCCTCATTAGACTCTGTTGTGTCCACATATACAGTCTGATTTCCACCTCTGGGGGAAGGGACTGTTTCCACAACATTCATTTTGCAGCAGCTTTCATGCCTGCAGATATACAGTCACCACTGCTTCAGAACTTTATCAAATACAGCTAAGGTTGTGCTACAGAATGCTTTTACTTTGAAATAATGTACCATGACATTCAGCTGAGGAGAGCGAAGTGGAAAGTTGGGAGACCCGGGATAGCTGTAACACACTGAATTACTCCGATAAGAAACAAGTTATAGAGATGGCACGCTTTGTGTCTTCTTTTGTGCAAAAAAGGATCCAAAACTGGAAACCTCAAAAATGTGAACTTTTTTGTATTCTTTCTTTTTTCATCATTTGAAATAAAAATAAATAAAAATAAAAATTTGTGAATAAAAATTTGCTGTGATAAGTTGATAAGAACCATAGAATGAACAACTCTCTTTGTGTCTAACATTTGAATTTAAAATATCACAACAGTGCATTATGCTGTGAGTAATCTGTGCATATATATATATATCTCAAGTTAATTCAAAAGGCTTGATCTCAATACCAGACACAGTTTTACTGTAACACTAAAGTAAAGGAACAGATGTTTGTTGGTCGATTAGACAAGAGTAGATTAATGCAGATTATAATGGCTATAAACCTGCATTTCTCAATCACAATAAATCCAGGTCATACATAGGCAAACATTTCAGTTTTTCACAGTGAAGAGTCAGTATTAAGTGTTATTTCCCTTCGAATGTTGTACAATATTTTAAAGCATTCATGACAGAAAACATGAGATCTACTGACTTAGATCAGGTTTCACTCAGCACATGTTAACATTGTTCTACTTCTTGCCTCAGGAATAGACTTAACACTAAATATGCATTTTGCCTGTTGTGATTTTTAGTTGTCTATACTCTGTACATTTTCTATATTTTTATTTACAATTGAACAAAAACAACAAGCAATATGTCAATACTTCCAAGTTCCAAGACCATAACAATTTAGCATCAAGTTTATCAATTTTTTGTGCATGTGTAAACCTGACAAGATAGGAAGACAATAAACCAAAAGTGACAAAAACTTTTGGGCAGTACTGTACGTTTGACAGCTCTTGTTAACCTTTATTTTGAATTGAACTGAACAATAGTGCAAAAATAAATGAATTCTGATCATTTTGACCATTTTTATGACTGGTTAAGTTGAATTTAGACATGTTACAACTTTCTCGGCTGACTGAGATGATTGCAACGGTTGAAAAAAACTGTAATAAAGTCAACTTTGCAGCTCATGCATATTTCATAAAACCACTTGCTTTAGAACTGGACCCACAAGTTCATAAGAGAGCAAACTGCCTCTTGGTGTATTGAGCAAAATGAGGAAAAAAAAATGTCCCTGGTCTCTGCTACCAGTCCATGGATGATAAGAGAGTTAGATCTAACCAAGACTGTTTGTTATAAAAAAGATATTAAGGTTGTGAAAATCCCACCAATTTTGATAGTGGCTCATTAAATTTGTCCTCATCATCCTCATATTTTCTGTTAATTTTACAGAGTTTTAGTTTCTGCCTGTACAACCAGGGTAGTTTTTTGCCCATTGTAAATTTACAGCAGGTTATAACTTGACTAGTTAATGTCATTGTAGTGGGACTTCCTGTACGGAACTGTCCTTCAGAATAAGAGTATATCTGCAGACACTACAAATGGTACAGTAAAAGGTTTTTTTTTTTAAATTTCCCTTAATATATATCAATTAGCAGTTGCTAGATCAAGTACGTTAAAAACAAGTCCAAATAAATCTTGTATCAGAAATATGCTGCGTTAAGTTTTTTCATGAATCATATGAAATAAATAACTCTGCATATGTCTAACTCACGGGGCAATAACTGGGGCTGTTCAGTGAGGCCAATGCAGAAGTAGCTTTACGTTGTAATTCCACCACTTGGCAACTGGGGAACCAATCGTCTGGCTCCAAGAAGCTTTTTCCCATAGAGATACATGTGATTCTATCTGAAAATACTACGCGAATACATTTTTTTCATGGGTCATCATGGTCTCAAATGTTTTATTTGGACCCTCTAATAAGTAATGTGATGGCCCATTTTAAACTTTTTGCTGCGTTATTAAGATATTACTGCAAATAATCCAACAAATCACTACCGTGCTGGGGTTTGATTGACACGTCGCTATAGTAACAGCTTGCTAGTGAAGTCAGACCGATTCGGACCTTCATATCCTCTATTTATTCAATATGTCCATAGTTACACATGAGATACGCTCGACTGCAGCTGTAGGTAAAGCTGGCCGCACACAGAGAAATGCGACTCAACTCAACTCAACTGGAAATCAGCTTGATGTGCGGCGGTTCCCGACCCAGATTTTTCAGTCTTGACGACCATCCGACAGAAATCTTGCCTCAAGTCTCGGCAATGTGTGGCGGTCATGACTCGACTAGGCGACTTTTATCCGCAAAGACTTTTATCTTTGCTGGACATGTGTGTCACAACCAGTCACAACGCAATCACTGTTTACTGTTTACTTCTAAGTCATCCCAGCTGCTGTTCATCCAAATATGATTACATCCTGTTTTTGGCTCCAAGATGCCGTCCAGGATGTGACAACCCGATTGGCCTCAAAACGGCCCTTCAAAAACTAATGGGTGACGTCATGGTCACTTTGTCCAGATATATATAGATTTTATGGATATACATTTTATGGTCTAAATTTAAAATGACTGTCAAATTTAAAATACCACTTGTAAATGACAACATAACATTATACTGTGATGAATCTGTCTATTATATCTCAAGTTACATTTTAAACTTGGTCTTCATACCAGACACAGTTTGGTTGTTTCAGAAGAAACTGATTAAAATACCACTCAAGTCGATTAGAATGAGACCCTAAGAAATGCAATAAAACCTGCTCCTTTTGTTTCTTGTTATTTGTCATGAAAAAATAAACATGTTCCAATGCTACCCACTGCTTTCTACGCTGACATTTACCTCTGTTCTGTCTCTGCAAATGTGTATGTATCAAAAACCCACCCTGCCTTTCAGTACACAGCTACCAGGATATCCTGTCAAATGTCAGTACAAGCAACCCGTAGCAGCTCTCAACAGCAGCTCGACAGCCTCCCCGCTGAGGTGAACAGGATACCAATTTGGTCATCTTTTTTTTGACAACCACACCACCTAATACCATAAACAAAACAGGGGAGTGTAAGATTGTGTTTAAATTTGCCAACACAGGAGAACAAGCGAGCCACAGTCAAAGTGTTCTGCTGCACAAGGTACAAGCAACAGTCTAAACAGAGTGTTGCGAGGACAGCAAGTCAGCAATTTGAGCTAAACAAGTGAGTCAGAAACAATCAGAGCTACTTGGATAGCATTCTGCAAAACCCAGATAATCAAAATGCTGGAACGTAGAGTCCCAGAGATAAAAAGCACAAGGACACTTGTCAGATGGAAAAAAAAAAAATCCAGACTGTGTATTGTGAGAAATCCTGGGTAAGACATGTGCAACGGAAATGCGTTTCATCTTTATCAAACCGAAAATCATAAACTACTTGACAACATTTCCATGGTCCTGCGCCTTCTCCAAACCGTGAGGCCACAACCCTCAAAGTATGCAAACACATCTGCTCTTTAACATTCCATTTCTTCTTTCATTATCAGAAAACAAGTCCCATCTCTTATGTCGACCAATGGGCATGTTCAGCATGAACCACAGCAGACTACAAACATCTAACCACAGCTTTTGTGCCCACTGGTGACACACTGGAGAGGAAAGACGCAGCATACAGGGCCGCACCCTGAGGCCTAGACAGGATGTGTAGAGTGAAGAAAGAGTCAAAAACACACTGTGAAGACATGAGGACTCACCACGGAAAACTTGACAACCAACTGGCACTGCAGATTTCCTCTAAATCAACCTGGCTCCTGGCAACCTGAGCAAACAGCTGCAAAAGGAAGATGGAGGAAGCACCTTTTTCTTTGTACGCAGCTTTAACTGACTATGAGGCTGCGAGTTGAGGTGCCTTCAGCATCACAACCCCAAGACAAAAGACTTCACAGCGGTGTGTGCACTGCTTCGCCTCAGGCAACGGTGCGACCAAGAGGCAGAGAGACAGAGATAGGAAGGAGGAAGTAGGCGTTTATTCAGAAAAGAGGAAACCAGTCTGTCAGCAAAAAGGCGCCAAAATTTGAAGATAAAATGACAGTAAGCAAGAAGAGATGGTGACAGCTAAAGATGAGTTGGGTTATAACGGAATAAATATGATCAGTAGCCTCTGCTGCCACTCCATTACTCTAGTGTGGAGTCTTCAAGGAGACATACTGTCACAAGTAAGGTTTGCACATGTTAAACCAAAGCATGCACTAGTTGCAGAACTATATGCAGCCATTTTACCACATCCTGTTGCCAGTCATGCAGGCATTTTGTAAAGTGAGCAATTTTCTCTACATTTGTTTTACTCATCCACACATAAACAGTGTTTTAAGTCAATAAACAGATGTGTCCATACAGCCTCCAAAGCAATAATCTTTAAACATTCTGGTTTGTGAGTACCCATGTGAGCATACCCATTATTGTTTTGTATAGACAAAATGCACATGTATATGGCTATGCCTTATAGAAAACAACCACAGCAGATATGCGGGATACATAAGCTTCTTTGCATTTGCTTACCCTCTGAATTTCAACAAAATGGGTTTAATTTTTTTAAAACTCTGTTACATGAAGTAGATCGCAGTCTGCAAATACACATCTCACACTGATACAGTGGTGCCCCGGATAACGAATGCTTCTGACAATGAAAAATTCGGATACCGAAGGGGAAACAAAAAAAAAAAAGAAAAATCGGCAAAACATTTGAATTGCATAACAAAAAAAAAAAAATTTGCTCAACGAAACAAGACGTGTCTACGCCCGGGTCACGTATGGTCACTTCCGGGCCTCGACAAGAAGGACCCAGAAGTCAGAGTGCGCTCAACCAGAAGTGAGAGCACTAGCCGCTAGCGTTAGCGGATAGCGAAAGCAGCTAGCCGGCTGTGAACCAAGACCGCCTCCCCATAGGCATCTATGAACAGCTCAACTCAACGCAGAACCCAGCAGCCTCTGCCTCTGCTAGCAGCCTCTTTAAGTCATCCACAAACCTGCCAGGTTTCAAGTAAATTGGTCCATCTGTTTTCAAGCTATTGCACTGACACAGACATGAGAACATGAAAGCAATATCCACCCTTTTCAGCATATAATAAGCACTAAATGAACAAAAGGAACAAATTCTAACAAAACATTCTTAAAATATATATCATAAGGGAAATACAAAAGGAATGCACATTTTATGAATACTGGAGGGACGAATCCCCAAATCACCCCTGAAATGTACTTGACATGAAGCAGGGGACAAAGGCAATTTAAGATTTCTAAAACTCCTGATATATACCAGCCAAATTGCTTCAACAAGTAACTCAGTCATCCATTAAATAGGTGGTTACATCAAATGAAGCCTATACTTTTAGATCCCCCTCCTCTCTTCTGATGTAACTCGCTAACAAACAGACTAAAAAGAGGTGTCAGAATGAGTCAGACAGTTTATACTGCTGCACACAGCACTGATGATCAGCTATGAGACTAAATGTCCAAATCGAATATTAACTGATTGAGAAAGGTGATGACACATTCATGTATGACTCTCCTGGCCATCTGTGGAGCGACACGAAAACAGATGTTTACTCCACCCAGGCTGAGGTCAACTGTGCTATGGATGAACCGTATAAATGCAAACACATCCAGCACGTTCAGCCTTGACTCCTCCTGAGACGAACTCCCTGCGAGCCTCAGACACACATGATCCCATTCCAAAACACGAACGGAGCAGCTGGAAAACCATCAGGCTGCCACGCACTTATCCTTATTGAGCCTGTTACTTGTGATAAAATGGAAGAAAAAAGGGCTGTGTGGTGTGATGCAGAAGGCCGGTCTGATAAACGTTGTGGAAAACCCTAAGGAAGTGAAAAAAAATCTCATTCACTGGCTGCTTCTGGAGAGTAGAGAGTATTTATGTGAACTAACCAGCGGTCCATCAGGAAAACACCGATGGACTTTTGCACTCGGTGAAGCCTGCTGAGTCAGAACATTCACTAAGGACTTCATGTCAGACTTTTAATAATCTATCCAAACTATCTCTACTCCCTGCTGGATACTGTGTTTCTGGATTCTCTCTCAGCCTGAATCACTCACGATCTGTCTCTCACCAACCTTTCTGAAAGCCCTGATGTCAGCCACTTCTCTGCTCACAGTTAAAACTCGTGTTGGGGTCAGACTTTCAACAACCAGCTCTCAGGTCTGTAAGAGAAGAGAAGCTGATAGAACAGACAATGAATATTTAACATGGAATCTGACAAAATAATAAATATTCTGCTACATTTGTACAGCTTCTGAAAAGAGACAACGGATCAAATGATGTATTCTAGACTCACTTTATTTCCCCTTGTACTATAAAGCAATATTCAACTATGAGTCAAAAGGGTTTTTTTAACGACATGATTCCATTCGTGTTCTTCCACTTGTGGATGTCTTCAGTACTAAATGGACAATACGTGAAAATAATAAAAATAAAAAAAAAACCCTGGAGGAGCAGGTGTGTCCAAACTTTAGACTGGTAGTGCACGGCTGTACACTAAAACTGAGAATAGAAAAACTGCATTTTTCACTAGCCAAAATTTTAAAAAGTCGCTCTAAAGGAGGGGTTACATCTTGGTTTGTCTATGAAGCTTGGACTGGGACATGAAACTATATTTTACTACCATATTTTCCAGACTATAAGTCACTCCGCAGTATATGTCACACAAGCCAAAAAATGCATCATGAACAAGAAAAAAACGTATACAAGTCGCACTGGACTTTATTTTACAAAATCAGACACCAAGAACAGAAGTTTCATCTTGAAATTGTGAAAGGCAAGTTATAGTGATAATAGAATAGAGAACAACAGGCTGAATATGTGTGCATATGCTAATGTAACACTGATGGTTATTCAGCTACATGAAGCATAAACAACCAACTGAATAGGTGTCGCATATGTTAATATATTATGTTAACAGTAATTCACATAACTATAGCATAAAGAACATAATCTAACAAGTTCACCAAACTCACGATCTCATTCCTAATCACTAAATCCTTTAAATTCTTCACCCTCTGTGTCACTTCTGAACAACTCCGCCAACTCCGGAGGTAGACAAAGCGCCACTTCCTCCTCTGCTTGGCTGTCGTCAGACTCAGCATCAGTTCTATTTCCAGTTATTCCAGCCTTTCTGAATCCTGACAGGATGGTTTCGTTTGTCACTCAAGTCCATGCCTTGTCGATCCGTCCAATGACTTGCTGGAAAGTTCCATGGCACATCCTCCCGGTTACTGTGAAGCTGTGCTCTCAGTGTGAAAATAACAAACATGTAAAATGTTTTAATAAATAGGTCACACCTGTGCATACGTCGCACCACTAGCCAAACGATAAAAAAAGTGCAATTTATAATAACTACAGTAATTATGCCACAGACTAGTCCAAACAACATAAAACCAGTGTCCAGTGACTCCATGGGTCAAAGCCTCAAGAGTACTAGTAAGTGCACTTGATTATGCAGGTCTATTGTAGAGGTCGACCGATTATCAGCACTGATATTTGGAATTTTGATGTATATCAGTATCAGTGTTTCTTTTTTAATCCAATGAGCCGATATCAAGAAATCAATTAAAAACTGTGTGGATTTTGGCTCAGATGATGCCGCCCCTGTCTCTCCCCTGCCACTTCTGTCTCCAGCATTGTTCCGCCCATGGCGCCATCTGATTGGTTAAGCAAGCCACAGTATGCGCAAGTGGCAGAGCCAAACTCACACACATGGAGAGGTAGAGTTTTCTCATGTGGAAAAGCTCTGGAGAGCAAACACATGTCGAAGGTAAATGCAGAAAACTCCCAAAATTGTAATAAACATCTCAGTGCTCTATATCTCACAGCTACTAACATTACAGTGTGCAGCAGAATAACGCGAGAGCGGAGTTAACATTAGCGGCAGCTCTGCTAGCTTGTATTACCTCGCAACATGTCTGTGAATTACCTAAAAGAAGGCTGTAGGTAATATCGATGATTGTAGAAGCCTGTGTGTGTGATTGAGAGAGAAAGCGTAAAAAACTCAATTCACTTGTTTTATTGTAGGGAAGCACGCTAAGGTGGAGGCTGATTCGTTTTTACCATAACATTAGTTGGCCAGTCTGGCCCTAAACGCTCAGCAGACGATGTGTTAGCAATGGGGAGAATGTACTGTATGTCCTCTGGAGAATAGTGTGTGTTTGCGTGAAAGTCACATGAAAAACTCTACAGCTCACGACTACTAAAATAACTTGTGAGTCTAGGATCCATGCATTTCTGGAGCAATTTATTTTCTATTTGGTTGGTTAAATAAACATGCTTTAGGCATTTAAACGAAGTTAAGTGTTTGGATTATTCAACATTTTTACACCAATTTTTACACTTTTACTGCCAATGAATATCGGCTCCAGATATCAGTTATCGGCCTCCTTAACTACTAATAATTGGTATCAGTCCTGAAAAACCCATATCGGTCGATCACCAGTATATTTAATACTAAGGCTGCACAATGAATCCCACTGGAAACTGTAATCACTCTAGTTGGTTGTGCAATTGTATAATCACAGAAGCCTACAACTGAATGGTCTGGATTCAGAAGGATTTAGGGTGATGCAACGGCAAAAATGGATAAAAAATACCTCTGTTGATCATTAAATGATGGAGCAGAGCTGAGTAGAGAGAGGATGGCCTGGGTGATATATCAATTTTGTCTATTAATTCGAGCTTTTTGTTGCATACGATTAAATTTTTTTTTTTTAATGAGTTTTTTCTCCTCTTGCTACAGTGCACCTTTTTGCCCCCAGAAGTTTCCTTAGCCCCCCCTCCCCCTTGTTTTCTTAACAGAGATGCACACATACCAATTACACGGCTACCACTATTGAGAGCGACAAGTTTGTTTTGGCAGTGGTTTGGAGCTGGTTTGGGTTTGCAGCGACAGACGGCTCTAAAGTTTGTCTTCAGCCCATTGCAGCAAAAGGCAGCAGCACAACGAATATATTCAGCATCAAAAACAGACGCATCCAGCCGAGTGGGAGAAATGACACTCTTTAGAAGGAAAACAAGACCACTACAACCAACAAACTCCCGCTAAAAAGCAGCTTACTGTGGTGGAATCATTTAGCCGAGGCACCATTTATGGATAAGAAAGGAGCACGTTGGAAAGCGATCACCGTAGCAGTTGCTTCGCACATCACTAAAGATACGGTACCATATTCAGCTTTCAATATGAATGTAAACAAGTCTGTCTCCGTTCAAACAACAACGTATATTTTTTAAAGCAAAAGAACAGCTTGCACTTTGATTCCAGGAGGGAAATGGAGGATACTTTTAAGTTTTGATGAAATGAAAGCAAAACTTGTTTTGAGTTATCTCTGTCATTTGCACTTATTGTTTTCTTTAAAAAGTAGGAAAAAAAAATCATAAATCTAATTTTATTTTTAGGCCATATCGCATTTGTAGATTGTAAGATTTCGGAGAATCTAATTACTGAGTGTACTAATTGCTCTGCATGTTTGTGTTTTTGCAATTGTGATATACACCAATTAGCCATAACATTATGGCCACTGGCAGGTGAATCAGTAATAATATCCATCATCTTGGGCAGGACATATGAGGCTGAAAGTGAGTATTTAGTCCTTGAAGTTGATGTACTTGAAAAAAATTTTACCCAGTTGTCTTGACATTGTGATGTCAAGACAACTGGGTAAAAGATGGTATAATAAGATGGCGCCGCTGGAGTGGCTGCCTGTTGCAGCACTCTGTCCTCTAATCTGTTCTCTTTAGTATTTTCGTTTGTTTTCTTCCTCATTTCATGTATGTCTTCTCTCTTTTTTTTTACCCATATGGAACTGTGCGACTATGGGTGATACTTTTTGGACTGTCGCGCTTTTTCTTGTTCTTTTCTCTGAACTTTTTGAGCCTGCGTCGGGTGACCCCTTCAGCCACGGTTCAATTGTTTACACTCGGGACCAACTGTTAGCTCTGAGCCGCACTGGTCTCCTCCATGTGGAGAAACCGGAGATTCCTGTGGAGATACGGAGGAGAAGACGGTGGGGCTGCAAGGCGGTCCCTCTCCAACAAGATGGACAAGCTCACGGCGCTTACAAGGTTTCATCGGGAGTACAGGGAATGTAGC
>JAQQAE010012180.1:0-13278 GCA_029823295.1 Pseudamia nigra | reverse complement strand
TTAAGTGTTTGTATTATTCAACATTTTTACACTTTTACTGCAAATGAATATCGGCTCCAAATATCGGTTATCGGCCTTCTTAGCTACTAATAATTTGTATTGGTATCAGCTCTGAAAAACCCATATCGGTCGATCACTAGTGGGTAGGTAGGTGGGTTTGGATGGCTGGTGAATAGGTAGGTAGGTAGGTAGGTAGGTGAGTAGGTAGTGTAGGTGGGTGGGTACGTAGGTAGATGGGTTTGGATGGATGGTGAGTGAGTAGGTAGATCGGTAGGTGGGGGGTGGGTAGGTAGGTAGGTAGGTAGATACAGTAGATAGAGTTAGGTCATGGGGGCAGAACTGAACAAGTTTCTATTTTCACATTTGTTATTTTATGTCAGTTTATATGAAGCCGAAAAAACAATACAATTGGATTTTAACAGTATAGCGCCTTTAATAAACAAATGTTTTGCTAATTCTTGACACAAAATGTTCCCTACTCATCCCAAGTCTCTGTCTTGGTTGAATCACAAATTAGTTTTGCTTTGTTCAGATATATTTATCTGACACATATGATAATATTCCGAAAATGTTTTATTACCATATGTAAAATGCAGAAATCGTACCATTTGGCCCTTAATATATTTTATCACCCCTAATACACTTAATTCAATTGCATTTGGATAACCCAATAATAACCCAAGATTGTCTCTAGGTGCTTCACAATTCAGGCCGACTATTACATATCTGTAATTAATTAACCGCTTTGCTTAATTCCAGACTAAAAATCACAGGTGGTTCAGTGATTAATCCCAAATCTTGTACGGTGACTGGATTTGTTTTGAATTATGTGGTTAATGCTGCCCTCTTCTGTTACAAAGGAGCACTTCAAATAAATCACTTATTGTTGTTCACTGCCGAATTATGTAATGAAATCCCTTAGCTACAGTTTGGATATTTCCGTAAACAGTTAACAGTATTTTAACACTCAAGTATAGCGGATATTTTAACAATAGTGTCTGAACTTTCTGTGGCATAGACGTCACCAGCAGAGACGTTAAACTCCCTGTAACAGTGTTCGATCGATACTTATCAACGGTAACGGAGGACTTAAATACTAGTTTGCCAAGATATTACAAATATTAATGTGAAAAGATTGTGGAATTAAAACAATAACGCATATTTGGTGAGCAGAATTTATTTAAAGTAAAATACAGCCCTCCACCGGCTCTTTTCTTTGTGACCACGGCCGATGAGCGGTCCATTCATAGCCAGCCAATCAGAGTTGAGCTTACTGGGTCGTCGGGACCAATCACGGGGCTGGTTCTTTTTCGGCCTTGTTTCGACCGCGGACAGACAGAAGCAAGTGGACCGGTTTAATGCTAAGCTAATTCGTTTAATTCACAACTGGCATAATTTTTACTTCTGCGTCTTTTTCCTGCTCGTTTCATGCGCTGGTCTACTTTGGAAAATTCAAATCTACCTGTAAATAGCTTAGCTGTGGGGCTAACGAGCGGAAACGACCGTTAATTTTTGGCTAACCGTCCCCGTGTTGCTAGCGGAATACGCGCCAGTCGTGTTTGACAACAGCGCTATTCCATCACGTTCCCGGTGTTGTTGTTTGTAGCTGCACGGTGAACCGGCTAGTTTCCGTTAGCTGCGCGCGGCAAAGAAAAAACGTGAAAGCGCCCGCGAAGTGGAAAAAAAGGAAAGGTCCAGCATGGCAGAATTCCTCGAAGACCCGTCGGTTCTCACGAAAGATAAGCTGAAGAATGAGCTGACGGCGAACAATGTGCCGCTTCCCAGCGGAGAGCACAAGAAAGAAGTGTACGTCCAGCTGTACCTGAAGAACTTAACCGTCCTGAACAACAAGAAGAGTCCGGCGACGGACACCTTCTCCAGCGACGAAGAGCTGCCTGTCCCCGTGGTCTCCAACAAAAGTCGATCGGGAAGAGTAAGTTTTAATTGAATATTCGTTTCGGTCACTCGGGCGCCGCGGTGGCTGTGATTATGCAGACTAATGCAGCGATCGCTTAATCAGCTTGTCAGGGCGACTGCGGTGCCTGAAAAAGACTTAAAGTGTCTTAAATTAATTTCGGCACAAAGCGGTCGTAGAAAGTCTCACACTTGAATTTTGTACAGTAGGTCTGAAAAACCATAGGCATTTAATCTAAACGCCGACATTTCTGAGATTTATAGCGACACCTGTGCAAATGTTTGTCTTACTGTTTGAACTCATCTGCTGGAAACTGGATATTTGTCCGTTTTGTCGCGTAATATGCTTAGTTTTTGTTCGATTTTTGACGAAATTTGTAATTTCGGCCGTACGTCTGGTTTTTGATTTGTTCATTCGTGTTTTTGGTGAAATAAAGGAATTATTTTGTTGTTGTTGTTGTTGTTGTTGTTTTTTTCATTTTGGGTATTTCCTTGATTACCGTGTTAAAATTTTAAGTTTTTTTTTTGGTTCCGTTTTTGACTTTTTTATTTTATTTGTTAATTTGTTTGTCAATTTGTGGATTGTTTTTGTTTTCGTTTTTCCTTTTCACTTTTTGCGTCCTTGTTTATTTGTTTGTTTTAATTGTGTGGTGCCATTTTTGTTCATTTTCTTAATTAATTTGTTCATTATTTGTTAACATTTGTGAGTTGTCTTGATTATTTTGGTTGCGTTTTGTTATTTTCTCCATTTTGTAGAGTAACTGCTTATTTTGTTAATTTGACTACTTGAATATGCAATAATTAATTCTTATACAACTTAATATTATTTTATGGCACTTCTATATACTGTATTATGTTGCTCTTTTAAAGAGTGCTAGTGGAGAGTGAAATAATAAGATGTGGATTCCTTACAGTGAGATACTGTGAATCAATTTCAAAACTCATTCTTAAATTTGGTTAAATGAATTAAAAAGGTCTTAAAAATCATGAAATGTCAGCGTCTGATGCCAGTAGACACCCTGCTTGGCTCAGCTAACAATGTTACTTTCCTTTTTTTTTTTTTTTGCAGAAAGCCACCAAAAAGACAGACAAGCCACGCACAGAAGAAGTGGAGGTGGCAGAACTCACTGATGAAGATTTGAAAAAACAGCTGGCAAAGCACGGTGTGGATTCAGGGCCCATCGTGGGTACGTGACTGCAGGCATTTGTTACTACCTCGGGGTTTTTTCCTGCAATTGTAATTGCAAAAATTTATGTTAAATAAATGTGGGGACTAAGTACTCAAAACAAACTGACATGACTTTTCCTTGATTTAATGGTGTGATTGTTACAGATTGTGTATAAACATTAGGGTTTGTTATGTTGTTTCAATCTTCCGTCACTTTCCTACTTTATTTTGATCTGTGTTTAAAAAAGGTATTGATGCTCCCTACATTGCAGTAATTTTGTTTACAGGGGTTTGGCTTTATTTGTCCAAACTGGATTGGAGGCAGTAAGTCATGTCATGTTTTTGCTTTCAGCAAGTAGTGAAGACTCAAGTGCTTTTCATAAAGAAGCAAAAGAAAAATAATGGTGTAATTTAAAAAGGAATACATACTACTGGACTGAGCGTTTATGTGGCATATTGCATTTGCTCTTTCTGTCATCTATTTAGCCTCAACCCGGAAGGTTTATGAGAAGAAGCTGCAGAAACTACTGGATGCTCCGACAACCGAGCCCGAAGCTGCGACAGACGTCACCATTCTCCCAAAGGCCGACAGCAACCAGAACGGAAACACAAACTCTGACCAGTACAGCGATAAGGAAGACGGTGAGCTCCCTCCTCACATCACCCCCGCTTTACCCATAGAGACAAATTCATGTGGTCTGAAATCCTCCATACCAGGGTTTAAAGATGCCTGCATTTCACTTTAATACAGACAAGACCTTTAAAAGTCAATTAAATTTACCAGGTCTTAATCACCACAAACATCTGCAGATTGCATTTTAATTTATTTTGAGAAGAGACAAACTGTTGTTAAGATACTGTGATTTCTATGAAATCGTACATTGCTGATTTTATGGAACGCCCTCTTTGCTTTTTTTGTCAATTTGTGGATCAGTTTCCTTTTTTTCCCCTATTTTATTTCTTTTTTTTTTTAATTAATTTCTCATTGATTTGATAATTTTATTGTTTAGTTTGACAAATATTTTGGTAATTTTTGTATATAATTGTGTTTGTTGTTGTCAATTGTTCTTTTTGGCAACTTTTGTTTAATGATTTGCTGCTAATTTTTCAGTTTTGATTTAAGGTCAGCACAAAAACGAATTAAAAAAGTTAAATCTTAATTTTCATACACTTAATGGTTCACATTTAATAGTAAACTGTCATTTTACACAAAAATGCAGATATTTTGGATCAACTCGGCGCACAACTTGTCAGCATATTTTCATTGACACTGAATCTCTTTACATTTGCCTACAACTTAAGTAATTAAAGGAGGCTTTTGGTTAAAAGTCTTTAAGCCTTAAACAAAAAGTCTGATATATGTAGACAGCCAGATAACATCATAAACATTTCTTGTTGTATTTAGCAGATTGTCCACGTTGTTACACAGTGGTACCCCATCATACGAGTTTAATCTGTTCTGGCATCACGCTTGTGACATGAAAAAGACGTGAGACAGGACCGGTTTTCTCATAGGAATACATGTAAAACCAACTGATCTGTTCCAAGACCCAGCACCTGTTGCTTTAAGTGGGTGTGGCAATGCAAATCTGGTATGTGATGTGCGTGGAGATGATGCAACACAGCCTGCTACGTTTATTAGCCACAACCACAGGACAGTCAATGAAGACAAGAAAAGCAATTAACAGAGTTTATTGAGGCCCAAGCAGAAAAGAGATGGCAGAATGCAGAAGCTGTATGGCGCTATGGAACGGAGCAGACAGAGTAGACAGAGACAGAGGCTGATCAGAACAGCCATAGGGAGAGGTACAAACTGGACGAAACACAGGTCAAGACTACATGAGGAAGAGAGGCTGAGGCCAGGATCCAGGGAGCTATGGAAAACGGAGACAAAAGGTAAGGAAAAACTCTACTAAACTCTCAAGTAATGTAAAATGCTTGAACGAACAGTTTCACATCTACGTTTCCATGCGGTGGGTGAGTAGCGCATGCTCCTTTTGGGACCAATTTTGCTCGTAACATGAGTTTTTGCTGACGTGAAGGGACAAAATTTTGCTCGTCTTATTCATGTCATTAAAATGTCATATGATGGTGCACTCGCATGATGGGGTACCACTGTACTAGAGTGATCCATGGATGTTTGACTTGTGTCTCATGTTGCCGTTTTAGAGGAGGTTGCTGCTCCTGAACCCGAGGAGGTTCCCATGGTGGAGAAGCCTGTACGAAGCAGAGTCAAAGCTCCGGTCACTGTCAGAACCAGCAGCAGACGACAAGCGAAGGTGAGGCGCACAGTGATATTTATTAAAGCAGTGAAAGAATTGGACATGTCAGATGTCAGTTTATATGAAGATTTTGCTGCCTAACTCACAGGTGGTGGAAGAGATTCTCACTGAAGAGACTCCCAAGAAAAAGACGGGGGAGAGCATTGTCGAAGATATTCTTGCCAATGAAATCAGCACACCGACAGGCATCAGGTGAGAACTGGACCAACACATTTGTGTTTTTTTTTTTTTTTTTTCCTTTAAGATATTTTTTGGCCATTTTGCCTTCATTGGGTAGAGACAGTATAGAGTGAGAGGAGAGACAGTAAGGGGCCGCAGGTCAGAGTCGAACCTGGGTCGCTGTGATTAGGCCTGAGCCACTGCGGTGCTCTGGACCAGCACATTTCTGCTGTTTTCATTCATCGATGTGCTTCATCAAATGCATGAAGTGAGTTATATATAATTATAACTGAGTAATACAGATATACTCATTTTATATTCTTCTGTGTTATTTTGCAATATACTAATTACAAAGCCAACAACTATTGTGGGCAACACTGCTATTGAAATTTTAATCTACATGGTTGATTGTCAGAGAAAATACATGCATCTCATTTAGAAATGTCATACATACAAACTAGCATAAAAATAACACTCCTTGAAAGAAATATAAGAATTTAAAAAAATGTAAGCTGTGTCTTTTTTCTTGCATGTGTACCATACCATCTTTATTTATTTATAAAGCACCTTAAAAACAACAACAAGGCTGACCAAAGTGCTGTACAATAAAGTAGCCATAAAAACAAACACAGGACAGAGATAAAATAAGATGGTTTTATGGTTTTATATATATTTTAATATATATATATATATATATTACACACACACAGAAATTGGATAAAAACAGGGGGAATTAAGAAACACAAACAGCTAAAAGGAAACAAAATAAAATGAATAGAAAACATAGACAGTGTGTCACTCTGGATCAAAAAGCCTGGGAATAAAAGTGTGTTTTTAAACAAGATTTAAAAACAGCAACTGAAGGAGATTGTCTGATGTGCAGAGGGAGCTCATTCCAGAGTTTAGGACCCAGAACTGAAAAAGCTCGCTCCCCTCTAAGTTTCCTTTGTCACTTTGGAATCTCTAATAGCATCTGGTCAGAAGACCTGAGAGACCGAGAGGGGGTGTAAGAATGCCGCAGATCAGACAGATAAAAAGGGGCAAGGCCATTTAAGGACTTAAAAACAAATAAAAGAATTTTTAAACTGATTGGTAAATGAACTGGAAGCCAATGGAGGGAGGCTAAAACCGGAGTTATGTGCTCTCGCTTCTTAGTACCTGTTAAAAGCCTGGCTGTAGCATTCTGAACTAGCTGGAGCCTCGACAAAGAAGCCTGACTAATTCCAGCCAGCAGTGACTTGCAGTAATCCAAACGGGAGGTTATAAAAGCATGGATTACTGTTTCGAGGTTCCGTTTTGACAAGAAGGGCTTCACTTTAGAAAGACGCCTGAGATGGAAAAAACAGGTTTGTACTATCCCATTAACATGCTTATCGTGTCTTAAAGCAGCGTCAATTTTAACCCCTAAATTAGTGATGACAGACTTCTCATAGTAACAAAATCAGTCACCATACTATAGAGGTTATGTTTCCATTTTTGCAGATTAGATCACTGTAAACTTTCCTAAATCTCGACATTTCAGTTGCGATCATAGAGTACTGTATATTCCTTTTGTTTATTTGCACAGATGATGATTTTCTGTTTTTTTACAAAGCCTTTTCACTCTGTTTCCACAAACTCACCCACACCATCACAGAACTGTACAGAAAGATTCCAGAGGAAATATAATCTGAACAGATGACTTTCATGTTTGTCCTATAAATGTGAGTTCAAGTTGTCTTAGGCCCAAGTGAGCTGTGGAACACTCGTGAATGGCTGGAGATGTAAGCACGACACTGTGATTGGTTGGCGATACAAATGCACTGCACGAACGACCTTAACTCAGAAAAGTCAGGCGACTGAAACAAAGGAAAAATAGAAAATCCAGGCCTAGGAAGAGGGTCTGTGTAATTACTAAATCCACCCAGCTCGCTGTGACAGAGACACAGCAATGAGGACTGAGAGACAGTATTAATGGATGATATAGGGCATACTTTAATGTTTTTCTGGCTATGTGGGAACCAACGTCTCCAACACCTGTATATTTAAGGCCCATATATACTCTACGCAATTGCATTGTGTATCACACATTGTCAAACATCGCTGGCATTTAGACTCCTATGCGTACTTTACGTTGGTGTGGATGTACACAATACATCCACTAGTGGGCAATGTGGAGTTCAGACTGTCCGCTAGTGTGGAGTTGCATTGGATTCTGTCTGAAAATACTAAGCGAAAAAAATTTTGTCATGAGTCATTTGTTCCCTCTAATAAGTGATCTGGTCCATCTTAACTTTTTGCTCCGTTATTGAGATATTACAGCAAATAATCCAACATTACATGTTGCTATGGTAACTAGTGTCGCCGGAACTTCATATCTTCCATTTATTCAATGTGGACACCTGAGGTACACTTGACTATAGTTGTGGATAAGCGTTTACACTAACAACGCTGTCATATGATTTTGTTTCATACTGCTTGGTGAAGTTTTAGCACGTCCGAAGGCTAGCAGTTAGTTAGCTTCCCCTACGTCGTACGCCATTTGTACGAATATGGTTGCATCCTGTTTTTGCCTCTAAGATGTCACTAATCTACAGTCTATGGCACAGAATGTCCTCAAAAAGTTGTTAATCTTTCGGTGTTTTATGTTGCGTTCTGTTCTTGTTTTTTTTTTCGGGAGCTGGACTGCGCTAGAACGCCCCCACAATTTCCAGTGGCACTACAGCGTTTTCTACATTAAGGACAGGTGCATAAGCCCCTCGATAACGGACCAAACTTGTAACATAATGCACGCTGAGACCGGAGGGAACGACTCCTCTGCATCCGTAAGCAGACTTGGCGTCAAGTATCAATGGGCCTTTAGTCAGCAACTTTAAACATCACTGAACTCCAGTGATCACATGATCTTATTGTATAAGAATTATGAAAGTTCATTATTGACTAAAGAGTCACAAACAGACTAGAAATAAACTGTTGTCTGTCTATGATTGAGGATTTTTCCACCATTAGACATAGTAAGTAAATGGTCAGTGACATGAACAGGTCAGATTGAAAATATGGTTAGATCTCTGTAATAACGGAATATCAAATGGGATTATGAGAGAAGGGGCTTTCATAATCTAGTGTAAGTGAACATCAAGAAGGTTTGTGTGACTGGTGTCTTTTTAAAATTGGTCACAGTATTTATTCTTCTGAATATAATACACAAGGTCTCATTTCACATAGGTCTTCTGTCTATAGGTCACGTAGGTCCTCTGTCTTATTGGTTATTAATACTTAATGTGTTTTTTGGTCATTCCTTCATGCAGGTGTGTAAGTAACCTGTAGTCTTAACATGCAGCTCTTAACACTTAAACATTTAATTTCAAATGTACAATATAATAGTAATTGTTTCTCTGCTCAGTGCAACCTGCAGGCGTCCGATTCGAGGAGCGGCTGGTCGACCTGTGAAACCGAGCGAATACTGGCTGGACGAGTCCCGCGTGCAGCGCACCATCCACACCGAGAGCCGCACATACTCTGAGTCTTTGACCAGAGGAGGCAGCACAGTCGCCCAGAGCAAAGCACCAGCCAGACGAGGTTTCTTTTCTGTCATCCTCAAGCTCCTGTTGCTCGTGGCAGTGGTCGGAGGTCTCTACTATGCCTACCAAAATCTGGATGCCAGTCAGATTGATACCCTCAAAGGTCTCCTGGACAGCGTCGTCATCCCTCTCCAGGGCGTGGTGGAAAACGCAGCGTCCTACCTGGGCATCAGTAGCAAAGGTGCCACGGAGGGCACCGGTCAGTAAAGACCCTGAGCAGCCCCCTCATCATGCCACCTCCCCGCCACCTGCCGCAGCACATCACCACCAAACCAGGCTCGTCAGCTCCTCCTTTTCTCTCCATGTTTGGACAAAGGACACAGATCTAATTGATGAACTTTCTCCTCTGGATTCATGCTCTCGTCCCACCACTGGAGGGAGCCGGACTCAAAAAGTAGCTTCTGGATAACACTGTTTTGTGGCAGTCAGAAGAGACTAATTTTAATGTTGATTTTAATCTGTGAATTGATTGTGTCTTTGTGTGTATTTAACCCTTGTATGTAGTCAAGAGCGCAGAGAGGAGAGGACAGTTTTATCCATGCATGGTTGTAGATTTTTGAAGGCCATACTGTAGTTTCTGACGCTTGGTGCCAGGTGTTCTTTTTCTGACGGTGAAGTGCCTGGACAATGTTAGCACTTAGTGCCCTCCCATTTTGAAGCACAAAACTATGTTTTAACACCAGGATATCTACATGTAGAGCAGGGCAATATGGCCAAAATGTTCTCCCTAATAAAATTTTTCATGTTGATTAACACTGGTAATTATCACAAAAAAAAGGCTGAGTTTTGCTGAAAGTTGAAGGAACCACACAGTTATTTGTGGTTTTAAAATATCAGTAAAATATGCAACAAGACAAAACAACTTAAAAGATGCATGAAAAATGAGGCAAAAGATGCAAAAGACAAAGATGAATGACTTAGAACAAAAGCAGCCTAGAAGAAATTACGGTAAATGATTTGAAAGACAAATGGCTAAAAAAAAAAAATGCAAGATAGAAGATGCAAAAAGACAAACAACATAAAAGAAATGTAATAAAACTACAGATAAGTGACAAAAGGCTGTAAAAGATGTTAAAAGATGATGACATGAGAATGATGCAATAGAAAAAAATTGCCCAGGATGAGATGAAAACGAGGTAAAAGACAAAAATGACGAGACACGATGCCAAACCTTTAGCTCATTTCGTTTATTGTTCGGCCCAGCTCTGCTTCTACTAACACCAGAATTTGTCCTTGTGTTTCCGTATGAACTTCGCTTCGTAGTGTAGTCGTAGGTAGTGGTTCCTCATTTCTATGGTGCTCAGGTCGATTCAGCTCATACCCTCTCGTCTGGTCTGTGCTGGGAGGAGACACGGGGTGGAATCAGGTCACAACACTGCATGAGGAAAATCTGCCCTCATTCACATTATTTTATTTTTGCCACTGCTTGAATCGCAGTAATCGGGGCTTTATGTATGAACTTACACCTCTGGTCGCTCTCATTGTATCGTAATCATAATTTTTACAGTTGTCGCTTTGAGATAGAAAACTTGCTGTACTTTTTTTTTTTTTTAGCCTCGTGTTTCCACACCATGACAGTTTTACAAGCAGGGCAGAGAAAAATCAACACAAATACTGTTTTAAACGACCGTTTGACATCTACTTCAGGAAACTGCAGTCATACATCATTACAGATTTTCCAGGCCTGCCAGTGTGCCCGTTTTTGAGTTTACATGCTTTGGATTTTTAGTGCTTTGTCGTGCTTTTCTTTCCATTTTTGTTGGGTTTTATTAGATTTCTAATCCTTCGGTCCTTGTACGTGCAGGACTGGCTGATGCAGTGCACCCACAAAGCCCACCTCACTGGAGAACTTGATGTTTCTTCTGCCTGTTTAATAAATTACCAGAGGTTCACTGTAAAGGGTTTGTTTAACCACGGGGATGAGTCGATGGAGCGGGTGGGAAAAATCTTTGTTTCTATTTTGATATTTTTCTAAAGTGGTGTGTTCAGCTTTTTATAGCACATTTTAAGGTAACAGTTGAAAGCAATATGTGTCACAAGCAGGTGGTAACGTATCTGAACCTGAACCCTCATCATGACTTAATTGATTTCTCATCGGGCAGCTTTCCCACAAAGTACAGAAGGACAGGGCTGATGTGGGTAAGGATTCTGAATCTGTTTATTTATGATAATGTAGGCAGTGAATCATAAAATAAACTTCAGTGTTACCAGACCATCCCTCATTGTGTTCTGTTGCCCCATCTTGGCATCTTTACACAAGATTCTGCAGTCATTAAAAGTCTTAATTTGAATATTAAGACGTTAATGGCGACAAATGAAACTGTGAAAGAATGTGTGGGGTTATGTAGTGAACAACAGTGTTACATAGCCCAGAATATGTTTCATATTTTTGATTGTCCAAAGTAGACACATTTAGCTTTGACAGCTTTACACACTCATTACATTCACTCATTTGTTTCAGAAAGGATTCACCTGGAACTGTTTTTAATTTGCATGTGAGTTAATTTGTGCCATGTCTTAATGTGCTTTAGATCAGGGATTTTCAACTCATTCAGATTCAAGGACTACCACTACTGTCCAGTATGAGAACAGGTGTGAGAATTAGTTTTTTTTAATCTATTAGTGTAATTTCTGGGCGTGGTTATCGTCTATTCTTGGCAGTATAGTGGCAGATGGGGACAGTGTCATTCTCTGGCTCCAGCCTTGTCCTGCACTTAATCTTCAGGTATGCCCGTGTGGAAAATCCACTCTCACAGGGATTTGTAGATGCAAAGAGTAAAAAAAAAACACTTGACTGCTTTTGCTGCAAGCTGTAGCCCGACGATATCAGAACTTCCCAACGGGTTGTGTATCACACATGCCTGTTGACGGAGGCTATGGACATCTGAGTGAGCTGATTGTCTTCTGCAGTAGTTGGGCTTGAACCTACTGCTGCATCATCGCTAAATGGGAGGAGGAGCCATTTGCTGTCATAATGCCAGGGAACCCTAAGGCAGTACCTTCACCGACCATCACTGGGCAATGGACCACTGGTTGAAAACCCCTGCTTTAGAACATCAGTTGTCTTGTGCAGAGGAAAGGTGGGTACAGAGTCAGTTGTCCTATTAGTGCTACTACAACTGCTGTACAAATTCACATGATGGAAAGAAACATTTTAGAAAACAGACAGTCCTCGAGTGCAGTGGCCAAAACCAAACACTGATGAAACTGGTTTTCATGAAGACCGTCTGCAGTGTCTGAATGTGATCATTTAGAACAAACGTCTCTGCAGACATTTGTTCTAAATGATCACTTGGTCGTCATTTACTGGGACGTCCTCATGACAGCCACTTCCATTTTGACTCTGTGGAGTTTCTCATCTGCTCCCTCTGAGCCTTTCAGTGATCATTTCCTGTCTTTGTTTATATGTCTATGCTAAACCTTTCACTGAGTTGTCCCTTCCTGTATCTATGCCGCACCTCTTTCGGATCTGCTACCAAACCTGTTGGATTCATTCTTGCAGGACAGCAGTGTCCAATCACCATGGAGGGCCAAGACTCTGCACTTTTTCTCTCCAGTCTCCTCAGCAGGTGATTGCACTGAATTCTTCAGTGAAAACACGTGCTTCAGTGAGTAACTGGAAAGAAAACCTGTAGTGTCTCGACCCTTCGTGGCTGGATACCCCCGTTCTGGGAGAAATTGATGTGACTTGCACAACGGCCACATTAGAGACAGGAAGTTTTTACCATTTCCTATTATTACCTGATCCTTACTATCAGGAAATGCACATTTTCATTTTATGACTTGATGCTGTCCGACCATGGAATCAGTGTCTGGGCGTCTGTCCGGCTGGGGGCTGCCTGCATGCCGGTCTGCAGCCCAGAGGGGTATCCGGGTTGGTGGTCCCCTCCCCGCCCCCCTGCTGCTCTCTGTTGGCCATCGCTGCCCCCCTTGGGGATGTGGGTGGTCGGTAGTCCCGGGGCGGCTGTGCAGCTGGGTGCTCGGGCGCGGTTACCGGCCCGTGGTTGCGGTTTGGGGGGGCGCGGGCCTTCATTATAAGGCACATTGTGTGTTGCAAACACAGACATACGGCCTCACACATGCACGCACACACCATGATGATCTCTGTGTTGATGTAGCTGTCTGTTTTTTGATGTTTTTGCATGTGCAGTTGTGTGTTGTTATGATTTTATTTCACAGATGCAGCAGCGGATGA
>JAQQAE010012179.1:0-13279 GCA_029823295.1 Pseudamia nigra | reverse complement strand
AACATGTCATACACCCCTGGATCTCTGTATCTCCAAAGTCCCTGGACCTATTGAGGGTATTTAGTTCATTTTTTAACTATTTTATTATTATTCTATTCTACTATTATTATAATAATTTAATATTATATTTTCATTTTTATATAAATTTGGTTTGCTTTCCTGGTTGTTTTTGCTCATTTTGATTTATTTACTCAAATATTATGTCTAGTTTTGGCTGTCTTTTTTGTTATTTTGCTCATTTTTGTACGTTGTTTTTCATTTTCAATCAGTTTGTTTATTACTGGGTTCATATCTGATCAGTCTGTGTATTATTTCAATAATTTTTGTTCATCTCATTAAAAGTAGTGAGTCACAGCAGGTACAATGTTTATTCTTATACGTCTTATTATATTTTACATTCAAATAGTAATAACATCCAAATGCTTTATGTGTATTTTTGGGTTTGGGTCCCAATGAAACACCAAATTAATTTTTTGTGTCTTGGGGAGAAATTGTGAGAAGCACAGTTTTACAATATTATCTAAACATGCGCATGTTGCATGTTGTTGCATTTTTCATCTTTCAACCCACATCACACTTTGTCTGATATGTATTTTGATTCGTGGTTCATGGCGTGGGTCAGGGTGTACCCCCTCCTCTTTTCTACATCAGACAAGTCGATGTTCATTTGATTCCATCTCCATTTTCATTTGATTTGCGAGACATCAACCACGACAGATAGAGCGTGAAAAGGCCTGAACAGAGAGAATACAACATGAGAGACGCCCGAGTCAAGTGGAGAGGCAATGGAGAAAGTCGTGGCATGCGGCGTGGTGTGGGGGGGGGGATGAGCTGGAAGATGAAACGCTGTTACAGTCTGACCTTTGAAGAGCTGCTAGAAAATGTAGGGACAACTTCAAAAGAACGCCATGAAAAATACAACACACCACTGCTGCCGGTCGGTGTCACATGAAAACCTTGTAGCTGCAGGTGGTGGTTTTTCTTCCACATTTCAGCGCCTTGTTTTGCTGTTTGTGCTCACCTTTGATATTTTTTTTCACAGGGTGGGTACCTGAGAAACCCTGAGAAATATGTTTGACGACAGATTGTCGTCTTGTCCGTGCGGCACCTCCTGAACTTTGGCTTTGTCGAGGCTGAAGGTTCTTATCTGTTGTTTGAAAGGGATATGACAGTGAATCAGATGCCGCTCGACTGTATGTGTGTCTCTCTCTTTAAATCCATCTCTCCCTCCATCTCTTTTCATGCTTCACATCTTTCACTTACCCTATCTTCTATTTCTTCACTCTCAGCACCCCCACCCCCCGTTCTCTGTGTGTCCTTTCTCTTGATTTGTCCGTCTATCTGTCTCTCTGTCTTTCTGCCTGAGCTCGGCTGATGCAGACGAGACAGTGATACATGATTCGCTGCAAGTCTTACTGTCAGAGGACATCAGATCATCAACCACACACTCACACAAACTCATGCACACATATGCAGGCGTACATATTCACAGCATCTGAGGAGATAAGGGACTCTTTGAAGGTGGAAATTAGTTTTGGCGCCTGGCTGCTCCTGTCTTGCAGGTCATGTGACTAAATCCTCCAGTCACACCATCGTAAACTGATAAAACAGCTACTCCATGAGTGTATTTGTGTGTCTCCTGTGTGCTATATGACCATGCACGTTTACCTGAGTGCATGAGTGTGTATGTTTATAGATTCCATTTATCCAGTGTGGCTCTCTTGTGGCAGGGCGAGGTAATTGGTGGCAGATAAACAGCACATAAAACACACACATACACACACACACAGTAATCAGAGGGGATTTACAATGTGTAGTTTGGAGCCTAATTGCTCTTCAGGTCCCTGTGAGAGTGCTGCCAAAGCCATTAGCTGCTTCTATTCTCAGTGTGTGTGTGACTTGAATGTGTGTTTGGTTTGAAAATGTGCATCACTTCAGTGTATTTCAGTGTGTGTGTGTGTGATTTGTTTTAAAATGTGTGCTTGTCCTTCTGTGTGTGTGCCCTTATTTGCTTCTCATTGGTGTGCGCGTGCCCGTCACTTGGTGTTTTTCTCAGGGAGTTGGCTCTCCTCCAAGCCTGAAGAGCTAATTGGAATTAGAATAACATTCCTCAAAGGCCGCTCGTTTAGTGCCTGCGCTGAGTGCTAACGACAGAGTAGTGGGTGAGCGAGAGGCGGGAGAGAGCGCCCTAACGATCTGTGCTAACAATGTTTTATTCTGATTTTTAATGAGGGGTAATCACTCAGCTGGAGAGGAGGAGCAGTGAAAAAAAGGAGAAAGTGGAGGGATGGAGGGGGGGGGGGTGAGGAGGAAACTGTAATTATCTCCTCACCGAGCAGTGAGTCAGCCTGTCTCACAGTCTCTCCCTTGGAAATAAGAGATGCACACTAACTGCCTTTATTCAGAGTCAGTGCTACCTGACAGCACCGTGATAACACAACGGAAACTTCTCTGTCACTGGAGCCGAAAACGAACAAACACCACATCCACCACTATCTGCTTTCATTTCTCTGCTGCCAGTGGCTTAACATAATTGTCTGAGCAGCAGTAGTTTCTGTCATTATTTACTAAAACAAAATAGTCCCTTTAATGTAAAAACAAACATTATATATACCTTGTGTATCCAGTTTCATATTTTAAATGTTGGTATGGGCTGATGTTGGTCTTGACTGACATGAGCGATGAGCAAATAATATTTAGGGACAGTGCACATTGATTGATATCTGAGTACGATAAGGTGTAAACATGCCATATTATACCAGGAATTGCTATTTTACAGCCATAGTCGTTAGTCAGGTAATAACAGAGCAGTTTAACAACATAAAATATGAACAGAAAAGGACAATTATACAACAGGTTAAAAGTGATCATATGAAAAGTAATCTAGAAAATGAACAAAAAGGAACAAAATAATCTAGAAAATATGCTAAATATTCTTTAAAATCTACAAAAGGAAAAAAATGATCTGCCAAAATAGTCTAGAAAATCAACTATGACCACAAAAAATTTAGAAAATGAACAAGATTGTCTAAAAATGTATAAAATAATGAAGAAAATTAACAAAAGGAAGAAAGAAACAGTTTGAAAAAGGTAGTGTTTGAGATGTTAATAAAACCCTGATCTGTTTTCAAATTAGCAAAATTTATCAGTTAATGGAGACATCTTGGATACTTTACTGGCCTGCACGAGGAGCTGCAGTTACTGTAGGTGGCTATCGCTCAGCACCATCTGGCAAATAGACAAGATTAGTCAAAAAACAGCAGCCAATTAGGATTTTTTTAATCCAGGATTCCTCTAGGAAGCCTCAAAACCTCCAGCTAAGCCCTGACGATCAATACGCTGTACACTCCTAACGTCCAATTGAGCATTAATCAATACCAGGAGCTTGGAGGTGGACTTGGGTAGGTGGAGAAAAAGAAAGAGATCAGATTTTTAAAACAGAGTGTGGGAATCAGTTGAGAGAAAAGAGGATAGCCAAGGAGAGGGAACCATGTGAAGCCAGAGAGAGATGGAGCGATATGGCATACAGCTGTAGTGAAGTGTGAAACAGATGCTGCTCAGTGGAGAGTGAGAGGCCAATGAAGCTTGTAGAATGCTTAGAAAGGGCACAGGCTGAATCGATTCACACACACACACACACGCACACGCACACACACACACAAGTTAATCTAAGCTATCTGTGTGCGAGTGTGGGAGTGGGTGTGCAGGGAGAGTGAAATATGGTGGAGGGAGGAGAAGGAGGTGAGTGATAGTGGCAAGGGAGAGATAGAGGTGGAGATGGATCAGGAGAGAGATAGAGACTGATTATCACTGAGCACTGACAGAGGAAAGGCCCCATGGGTGTGATACAAACACACTCCCACACACTCGCCCACACGCACACAGGATCCTCAAGTAAACACGCTCACACCTACAGTGATGGAGATCGAGCTGCCAGAGTGTAATACAGTTAAACCCCCATTTCCAGCACCATGAAGAACCACACTGTCTCGTCTTCACTTAGAGGTGGAGATACCAGGGGGATTCGTCAGTATTGGTAAAATGTGCATCTGTCTTTCTGAGTAACACAGTTTTAAATTCATGGTTTTCTGCGGGTATGTTTCCTTACCAGGTGTTTATAAATTTTGATAATATGTGACGTTGGGGTCTTGAACTGTGCTTTATATGACCCTGTTTGCCAAAACATGCGTCACTGTTAAATGTATATACTGTATGTGATGTGAATGTGATTTATATGTTGTAGAGATTTGTCATTTTGAATTTAATACCAGCAAAATGTTTCAAAAAAAGATCAGCCAGGATCACACTTACCACTCTTTTAGGGTTTTAGGTTAGCTTCAGCATTATATGGTTGTGAATGTAATTGATATGCACTATTTGGAGTCCCATTTGTCAAGCCAATTCCTATTATGCTTTGTATGATTTAACTATGACGTGTGAAATAAATAAACTGACCTGAACTCTTTTGCATCACCTTGTCTTTTGCCAACACTCTCTAAGAGTTTGAAAACTGAAGAGACCAGTTGTTGTAATTTGTAAATGTGGAATGTTTGCCTTTTCTTGCTTGATGAAGGATTTCAGCTGCTGAACAGTTCAGTGTCTCCTGCGCTGTATTTGACATTTCATAATGTGCCAAACATTTTCAACAGTCATGCTGTTGGAATATATGCAACATTTGGTTTAGTAATGTCTGACTGAAATAAACAAGGACTTCCCTGAAAAATATGTTGTCTACCTGGCAGCATATGCTGCTCCAAAACCTGTATATTTTGTTCAGCATTATTGTTACCTTCACAAATTGCCAAGTTCCCTATGCCATGCACACTATTGTATCCCCATACCATCACATACTGTACACTGGTTTTTGAACTGAGCACCAGTCCCTCTTCTCTTTAAGAGCATACAGCATCAATGATTTCCAAAAATTTGGATTCAACAGACCACAGGGCAGTTTCCCACATCTCTTCAGTCCATCTGACATGTGCTTGGGCTTTCTGTATAGGTGTTGCTCATTGCATGGTTGTGTTCCAGCTGTCATTTGTGACAGTGGTATTTGGAAGTGTCCCTGAACCCATGCAGTGATGTCCACTACAGAATCATGCCCGTTTTTCATGCAGTGCCATCTGAGGGCTTGAAGATCACACTCATCCAGTCTGTGCTCCAGACATTTCTCTTGAGAGTGCTATTATCAATGATTACAATCAATATCAAACATTCTCTGTGTCTAAATGATTTTCTTATTCTTAAATTTTTCCACAATTTGCCAGTGTATTCTTTCACAGCACAGTGAACCTCTGTCATTAACTTCAGAGAGACTACGTTGTTACCTGTTAAACTGTTTAATTACCTCCACCAAGGAGTGGCCTGGGTTATGTTTTTGCCAGCATTTGTCTGTCTTTTAGTTAGCTAGTTAGCAAGATAATTCAAAATGTAATAAATGGATTTTGATGAAATTTTCAGAAAAGGTGTGAAATGGGACAAGGAACAGTTGATTAAATTTTGGTGGTGATCCAAATCACCACCATTTTTTTGTGCTAACCAATCGAAATGTAGAAGGGGCAGGACATAGGAAAAAAAACTAAACTTCTCTGTACCATGATAGTGGAGAAACTGACTGACAACTCGGTTTATGATCTAACGCTGAAGGATTTCCATGATTTTATAAAGGATGTGGACGTCTTGAACATCCATTACAGTTAGAAAGGTGAGTGTGTGAAAAGGACATTTTTATGTCACGGCGTGATGCAGCCATGGATGAAGTTCTGAATCATTCATGTGATTACTCTGTGACTACATGAGTATCAATGTAAACAGTGAACAAAGAAGTGTATTATGTGTCAGGATGTCATTTCATTCAAGGCTGTTCTCTGTACTGTACTCTGCACTCATTTCACTTACGCAGACACTGACTGTGCATGTCCAAAGTCATCAGATCAAATCACTACATAGGCTTCATCTTGAGAAATTGACCACAGATTTTAATTTTGATCCACCATATTCTCACCTGAAAAAATATTAAACCTCTATATTATGACCTAAATATAGTAGGATTTTAACTAAATGTGGACCTTTCAGGAGTCACTGTCTGCCAAAGGACGAGTGACCTGCACATAACCATAGCAACATATAACGCTGGGAGATGCACTGGGCAGCAGCACCCAAGAAGTCATGCAGAAAGCGCTGTGGGCGCTAAAAATGCTCCGTGTGGACACAGGCCTTAACAATGTCATATGAGGGAAATGAGCTGCCTTGGCGGAGGACTGTGCTCTCCGAGTGCTTTCTAGTTTCCTCTGTTACTATGTTCATTTTCTTGATTTTTTTGTTCCCTTAAATAATTTATGCAGAAAAAACACAAATTGATGCATTAATGATTTTGGATGTAGCATGTAAAGCTTAATGACTACAGACCCTCACATCTCACATCGTGAAGACCTTGGAGAGGCTGACTCTGTGACCAAAAATGTCCTAGATGTTGAAATAAAACCAACACTCTTACTTTCAGTCCTCCAACTCTTTTTCTTCCTCTTTCTCAATGTCTCTCCTCCGTTTCCACATCGACTTTGTGACTCTCTACTGTCTCCCTCCTCTTCCTCCTTCCCTCCTCCACTCTTCTTCTTCCTACTTTATCGTGGCTTTTCTCCACATGAGGAGATTCTCCGGACCCTCGGAGCAGAAAATGGAGGCTAGTGAAGAGAGACAGCAGTAGATAAAAAACTCAAACTGGTAAATATGTTGCACAGACACACATGTACAGACAGTACATACATACATGTAAGAGCATATGTTTCATTTGGGGGTGAGTATTTTTCATTAGGCTTCTCTGAATCCTCCTGGAAATTTTGAACACAGAACGCTACATTTTCTGCTCGGCTGAATTGGTAATGTATGCAATTGTGGCATTACTGCATAAGAAAACAAAAAATGAGCAAAATAATCAAAAAATGTACAAAATAAGAAACAAAATGTGCAAAAATCTGACCAAATTCTCAATATGAACTGACATAAAAGCTGTTTTTTTTAGTCTGAATGAATCTACATACTACAATATTTTCAAGCGCTTTATTCTTTAAATGGAAAAGAAAATATAATGTGTCAAAATGAGGATTGAATTTATTTTTGTTCATTTACATTTAATGCTGAAGGCATAATTTAATCAAAACGATCCGATTGGTGCACAAAACATACAATAATCAGCAAAAACATTCTAGAAAATCAACACAAATGATCAAAAACATCAAGATAATGAACAAAAATGAACAAAATGAATAAAACTGAACAGAGAATCAATGCAACAATCATAAATAAACTGCCACCATCTATGCAAGGCAGAGAAAAATGCACAGTATAGTAAGAATAATAAACAGCTATGAATAACATTAGCAAAAATGTGCAAGATGAAACACACAGGATCAGTTTACTTTGGAAAATGAATTACGCAGTTAAGAAAAAGGGTAAAAATTGACAAAAGGTGAAAAAAAAATCAAGGAAATTAATATGAACAACAACAGCAACAAAAAACAGAATCAAAAATGAGCCAAATATCAGAAGTTAAATTAAATTGTTATTTTAGATACCCAAAAGTTCATATCATTTACAGTAAATTACAAAGTAGCATTTACAAAAAAAATTGCATTTTACTACATTTTCTACACTTGCATGTTTCCAGATTCTGCTTTCACAAACCGTCAAGAAGGTTTGTCTGTGTTCATTATGAATGTATTCATTATTATTTTGAATCATAGCCAACACATTGTTAATTTATTGTATCAGGAATTATTTACAGGTCATTTATTTCATATGAAGATATTTATAAAATTCTGTTTCATTAAAGCCTGTCCTGTTCTGCACCTTTAGACCAATTGAAAAGTGAGTGCATCATCTAATCACTTCCATTATGGTTATTATTATGATGAGGGGTGCTGAACTGTAATGAAAAGCATTTGCTTACAGTACTTTCTCCTTCTCTGTTTTGATCTCAGGTTTCTTTCCCAGCACGGAAGGATTGAGTTTGTCTGAGGAATAACACCTTTTACAGTTACTACTCCAAAAAAAAATAAAGCTATGGAACAAATGGGTAATGTTTCACAATCTGGCAAAAGGACAGGACAGGGACAAACAAGAGTTTTATCAGAAGAGGAGGATTATGGAAATCAGGTTGTGATCTGTGGTGCAGTAATCCCTGCCGCAGTGAGCAATCCCATAAAAAGTGTTAGTGAGATTACCCAGCAGATTAGCCACGTAGCCACGCACATATTTAACTGATTAAAACCCTTGAAAATCCAGACTCTGGGGAGGACCCACACCGTTTAGTATCTGTGTCTGCTGCTGGCTATTTCCTCCAGCATAAAAATGGAAGCCTTTGTGAGTGTGTGTGTCTGTGCATGCAGCCGGCATCAGGTCAAATGATTCATTTTAAAGATAATCAATGTCACTGATTGACGAACCCTAGTTTATTTCAATTGACTGTGTGGGATCAATAGATGATGAGCTTTCAGTCCTCGGGGGAACAGTCCTGGAGCTGTGTGTCAGAAAACTGCTTGCCAATTTTCTGATCAATTCTTCCTCTGCTGAGTGAGTGTTTGGAGATTTTGGATTGTACTGCTGCTCTTGCTGCAAAATGAATGCAATTAATTAACATAGAGAGATTATCCATCCTATCTTTACATGTACATAACATAAATGATGTAGTTTCAGGTAAGTGCAGGACACAGGTCTAAACACTTCATATTTATATGACAGAGTCATAACAAAAATAAGCCACATGTGGGTATAATGGTGTTTCCATTTACCTCAGAAGTCAAATGCTGGAACTGGGCCTGATGTAGCTCATCATAGAGTAGATAGCTTTACAGCTGAGTAGTCAGTAAAACATGGACGCCTACAGGAAACCTGCTCTTTCAGAGACAACCTCAAAACAAATGTGTACCCTGCATGATAGCAATGCTCTCCATGGTCTTTTGCATGTACTGTGCAAACAGCGTACCAACAGTATTGGACAGTAGTATGTGTGTGTATGGGCAACTTAATGTGAAACAAATGAACCAGAAATACTACAAATTAGAAGCGATTTCAACTGAGCAGCCACGTTGAAACGGAGGATTGGTGAGGTTGCTCCAACATTTCAACTTTCCAGTCGAAATATCGGACTAAGAAGTTGAAAATTACAACTTCCGAGTACAACCGGAACACACAAAAAGTCACTAATCAACACTATCTGCATCATAAGCCATGAATTTGAGCTTGTTGGGGTGCCTAAAATGAAACACCTGTATAGAGAAAGAGTTAGTCTAACAACATATGCAATTTGCATGACCTATAATATTAAAAAAAAAGGTTCTGCCATTTTTTCCAATATTTTTGCCTTGACAAACATATATAGAACATTATTAGTTCCACTCCAGCCTTTATTTGAGCTGAGCGTGGTAAGTTTGGAAACACTTAAAATTTCCTATATCTTACATTCTACCTTTTTTCACACTCTGGAGTCAGATGTACTGTATGTTTTTTTCTATGCAAACATAATTTACATACATATTGTCAAATTTTCAAAGATCAACCAATGACCTGAACTCAATCTGATATATTAGTTCTTACAACATACAAAATATGGTCAACAGAAAAGCAGTTTTTATGTAGCACAAAATGGTAATTCAGTGCTGAACATAAATAAAGAACACAACAGTACAGTTTGTGTCAGCGGTCCAAGGCCAAAGTGTGAACACAGTGCAGCGTGAGATCAACAGAAGGATCGGAGCAGCTCTGGCAGCAATGCAGCCACTGCATTGGTCAGTGGTGAAGAATGTGCTGAGCTGAGAGATGAAGCTTCTCTGGCTTCTACAGGTCGATCTGTGTTCCTGCCATTACCTATGGTCATGAGAGAAGAAAAATATAGACTATGAAATTATCTCATCAAATCACAGTGAGTTCAAAAAGTAGGACATAGTGTAAATTAAACTGAGACGTGGTTAATTAAAGTACCTACTCTGGTGATAATCTAATACAATATAGACTACAGTCAAATAGGATACATTATCTCTTTATTATATGCAACATGGAGGGGTGTAAATGGCACAGGTGTAAATAACATTCTTGGTGACAGACAGCTGCTCAGTGCTAATAGCATTTGCCATAAAAAACAGCAGTGAGCGCTGAAAAATCATCCTACAGGACTGTACTTTGTATATGTGCTGCACTATAAACACATTAAGTCATGAATAAATAAATGCATTAGTGGAAAGTGTTGTTAGTGTCATGTCCCAAAGTCTGCTTTGTACAGGGGCAACAAATAATTTTTTCATAAAGCAAAAAAAACAGCAGTGGTTGAGTTGTACAGAATGAATGAGAGCTTGAGAGAAAAGTTCAAATCCTGCAGACTTTCAAACATCTACGCACCTGCTAATCACTGCATGAAGTGGGTGCTTGTCAGATTGTATGTTTGCCGTTACAAAATTATTCAGACACACGCCTGACCCCATTTTTGGCTTCAGAAATGTGTGTGAAGAGGTTTTCAGAAATTTATAAGTGATCCAGTGTTACAGAAGTTTCATCTATGAACTTAAACTTCATTCATTAGGGCAAAAAATATACTTGTTTATTGTTTTTTTTTAAAGGAAACAATAGTATGGAATTATTGATGATCCAATAATTACAAGTATACTGTACATTATAAACTGCCACAATATCTCAGTTTTATAAGAATCCACAGAGCTTAGCATTTTATGTTTTATTTAGAAATGTATTCATCATTCTTTGTTACATTTATATTAAACTGAATGTGCTTTGCTTGTTTTTGACTTAGTCCTGTGAACACACAGCACACAAAGTAGAAAAATAAGAAGAAAAAATGCACAGAAAGAATAAAATAATCAAGAAAATGAACAAAAGCGAGCAAAATAATAAAAATAATTAATAAAAATGAAAACTATAATCATGATCATAATCAAAAGTGAATAAAAGAAACAAAATGAACAAAATAATTTTAAAAAATTGACAAAAACAAAAAATGAACAGAATAGTTTAGATAATTAACAAAAGCAAAATGAGCAGCATAATCAAACAATAACCACAAATGCACAATATGATAAAGTAAATAAACAAACTAGATCAGGTAATGAACACAAACTAACAAAAATGAGGAGAATAATTTAAAAAATGTATTAAATTGATAAAATAATAAAGAAAGTAATAAAAATATAATAAAAAAAATGAACAGACCAAAAGAATGAATAAATGCCCAATAAAAAAGGCTCTGTGGCTCATCTTGGATCCTGACGCTAAGTTTGAAGCAGGAGCTCTTAGACCTGTTGGCTTCCCTTGCCTGACTTTGAAAATACATAAACTACATATTGAAGTTGTATTTCGGTGACAATTAATGAAAGTTCATTAAACACATTATACAAGTTCATGTTATAACTGGATGCTCATGATCCTTGGCCCTCAGGTGGCACTGCATTAAAAACAGACATGATCCTCCACTGGAAATCACTGCATGGGCTCAGGAACACTTCCAGAAGTCACTATCTGTACAACACAACTACACAATACACAACTACAAGTTAAAGCTGTATCATGTAAAGAAGAAGCCATATGTGAACATGTTCCAGAAACACCGCCATCTTCTATGGGCCAAAGCTCATTTAAAATGGTCTGAGGAACAATGGAAAACTGATCTGTGGTCAGACGAGTAGCTCAGATATAGTGCTGCCTGAGGGCTCGAAGATTATGAACAACCAGTTTTGACCTTCAACCTTCCTCCTGATTCTGTGAATCTTTTGATGTTACACACTCTAGGTTGTAGGATCTTCAAACTCTTCACAACATTACCTTGAGGAACATTTTCTCATTTTTCTTTTTGGATGCAGTTTGTTGCTGATTGTTGAACCTCTGGCTCTCTAAAATGCTCCTTTTATACCCAGTCATGTTACTGACCTGCTACCAGTTAACCTAGTTGTCAAATGCTTCTCCAGTTGTTTTTGATTTGATTTGATGTGATCCAGCCTATTTTTGCCCTGTTCCAACTTTTTTGAGCTGTGTTGCTAGTATCAAATTTAAAAGCAACTTCCATGAAATGGACATCTGATATGTGGTTTATGTTCTACTGGGAATGAAACACGGGTTTATGAGATTTGCAAATCATCATATTCTGTTTTAATTTACATTTTATTTACATCCCAACTTTTTTGGACTCAACAGCCTGTTGTGCAGGAAATGACAAAAGCAGAGTGATTTCCTCTCATTCTATCTTAAATTGCCTGTGACTCTTTGACGCCTCGTTGATGAAGATGTAAACCAGAGTCACTGGTCTGGAAAGAGTTTGCCTCCTGACAGGTAAACATGACGCCGTATCCTCTGTGGGCCCTCTGACTAAATGAGCCTTGTTCAGGATGTGGTTCATAATTAAGACTTAGTCACTGTGGTGGGGAGTGTTTCAGCAGCTGCAGCCTCTGGGTGGGGGGGGCTGGGTTGCCTGATGTTTAGCTGTTTGCTTAGTCTGATTTTTTTTAGTAACTCCAACTGACAGCCAGCTTCAGGTGAAGATGCATATTAAAGATGGAAAAGCCTCACACATACTCATATACACACAAACATGCACACACCTTTATCTCTGTCCTATTGAATAACTCTCTGATGCTTTCCATATTCCATGCAAGGGATTATTACAGCTTACCCACAATCCCCAGCAGCTGATTATCCAGCATGTTGACAGGACAGAGTTGTGCTATCGGCCTTGTGCAGCAGTCAGCTGTGTGTGTGTGTGTGTGTGTTTGTGTGGGGGTGTGCGTGTGTGTGTGTGTGTGTATGTGTGTGTAAATATATAAATAAATATATATATACTGTATTTAATGTGTGTGTGGGGGGTGTGGGTGTGTGTGTGTCTGTGGAGAGAGCGTAGTAAAAAAGTATTCTGAATTTATATGTATACAAATGTGAGAGAGGAGAGGAAATTATTTTTGTATATGTGGGTGAGAGGAAATTACTTTGTGTGTGTGTGCGTGTGTGTATGCATGTGTGTGTGGGTGGGTGTGTGTGTGTTGTTCTCAAAGAAGCAGGTGTTTGTGGTTGATACCTGCAGCTCCAGCAGTGCTGATCACCTCTGCATGGCACCTCACCTTGGGAGGGAGACAGCTCTAAGCTCATTAAGACACACACAAACACACACACACATACAGAAACACACATACAGAGGTGCACATAGTGGGCTACCTGAGGAGAAATTAGAGGAAGTGAGGAGAAAAGTAAATAATCTCAGAGGAGAGGAGAGGAGAGGAGAGGAGAGGAG
>JAQQAE010012178.1:0-13279 GCA_029823295.1 Pseudamia nigra | reverse complement strand
GTCTGGGATTCCCTGCTCAAGCTGCTGCCCCCGCGACCCGACCCCACGGATAAGCGGTAGAAGATGGATGGATGGATATGTCCCGTTTTGTGACTTTTAGTGGTTCTTTGCTTTTCATGTTACAATCTCTCTGGACTGCTTTGGATGGATGGAAGAAATCAGATCAAAGGGTGTACCTGTTGTCGAAGTAGAAGAGACCTTTGGCAGGATCAACACGCAGGCAGGTAGCCACATCCTCATAGTTGGGCAGTGTAGCACTGAGACCCAGCAGACGCACATCCTCCTGCGTCAACTCCACATTGCGAATGGTCCTTGCTACCAGAGACTCCAACACGGGTCCACGGTCATCATGCAGCAGGTGGATTTCATCCTGTACAACATATTTGCTTTTTTATTCTGAAGGTGTGAGGTCAGATCATGTAATTTATGTTACTAGATGTACTGTACTGCATGACAAAACCCACTACAATATGTACACTTACAATGATAATGAGGCGCACTAGCTGGGTGTAGGTACGTTCTCCTCCTTTTCTTGTGATGATGTCCCATTTCTCAGGGGTACAGACAATAATTTGAGTGGCATTAATTTCCTCTTTACAGAGCTGGTGGTCTCCTGTCAGCTCAGAAACTGTGATTCCATAACTCGCCAAGCGCTGGAATAAACAAAATATTGACAGATTAGTAAAACTACACAGTCACAAAGGGATGCAAATCTCATTGTAAATTAGATTCATGAACCTCATTGAGTATTTCAGGGCCGCCAAATGGCAGAGACAAAGTTCAGAGCTCACCTTGCTAAAGCTTCCCACCATCTCCTGCACCAAAGAGCGCATGGGTGCAATGTAGATGATTTTGAAATCATCCACATTGATGGTTCCATCCAGGTTGATGTGCTTTCCAATCTCTCTCAACATTGCCATCAAGGCAACATTGGTCTTACCAGCTCCCTGTATACACAAAGCAAACCAATGGAATTACAGGAGATAATCTATACTTGTGACAAACTGCAGTGAGGTTGTCAGATTCAACACGTTTTATTTACCGTAGGTGCGCAAACTAACAGGTTTTCATCAGTCTCCATGGTGGTCTTAAACAGCTTGCTCTGGATGCGGTTCAGCGTTTTAAATCCTTCAAACCCAGCCTGAGCATACTTTGGCAGCTTTTCAATAGCAACAAGTACCTGATGACAACAATATGATTTTAGAACATAAACAAATCTATGTACAATGATAAGAAGAAAATCTTTGCGGAAACGGTGCTTGATTTTCAGTAACAAAACACAAAACAAACCTCATCTTCAGAAAATGGCTTTGGTTTGAGGGCAGGAACATGAACTTCTTCATAACCTTTGCGCTGTTTACGAAATGAACCATCAGGAAGCTGGCAACGCTTATTGGCCATGAAATGGCTTCCCTGGGTGAACGCCAGGTCCTCAAGGTCCAGCAACTGCCGGGGAGCCATTGTCTGTAGAGCAAGAAGGAGAGAAGCTCTGAAAATTGTGCACTAACACTCGTGGAAAATACAAAATGTGGGCAACATACAGTGTGAGTTTCATAAATCTTATATGTTAAGATGAATCTTAAATTTACCTCTCCATGGTCAATGTCCATTGCTTCCAAGTCATCAACACGTGATTTCCTGACCCTCTCCCTGCGAGATCGCTCTTCCTAAAAATGCAAAAAAATAAAAAATAAAAAAATACATGTGACACAAAAACTTCAATTAAATAAATGATTTGCATTATTTTCCAAACAAGATGTCTTACTCTGATAATGTCTTCCTTTTCAGTCTCCTGCAACTGGTAAAGAATCTTTGAAAGCTCCTGATCAGACTCCATCTTCCCGATGATCCGCTCCTTTTCTCCTTCACTCTGAGCGCTTGCCAACATTGTACAATACTGTACTGTATCACAAAAGGAACAAAGTGTCAACTTCAAGAGACTGATGATACAATATTGTGATCCTAGTGATTCTTCAGCAGTGACTTACTCATTCGGCGATGTTGGCGGAGGACTTTGATGAAGTCGAAGGTGTTGAAGCCCAGCAGCAACACCAGCTGGTTCTCACACTCTCTGTCATCACTGGCAGTCTTGTAAAGCACAGAAATAAATGTTTAATTTACCTGTTCTAAACAAAAAACTAAAAACCAAGAGGCTAACATACCAACCTTGAGAATTTCTAAGACTTCATCTGCTTTCTTTTGGGAAACAATGGCGTCGTCATAGAAACGGCTAAGCTGACGCTGCAGCCAAAAAGCATCAATATCTCGTGGGTGTAAGTCCTTTTTCTTGACCGTCATTACATCACCTGTGACACCAAGCTAAAGGAAGAATAACATTTTAAGATTTTGGGTTATGTAACATGCAATTATTCAGCAAACATTTGTCTGACTTCCTGGAAGATACTGTGTTAATTCAATGCAAATATTGCACTTACATTGGCTGAAAGAGTGCAGCCTACATCAGCCTCCTCTCCTTCACTGTCCTCATCTGAGTGCTCATCTCGGACCTCACCAAACTGGTCTTCATCCCCCTCCTAAAATTATGAGAACAAAAAACATTTCAGCCTGTAAACGACAAAATAAATCCTCCGCACCAGAAACAGCACTTGAAGATGCTCACCTCCTCATCAGATTCAAACTGGACATTTACACCATATGTTTCATCAATGTTATCATCTGTAGAGAAAGATAAAATCGGTTCTTACACTATCAACTGAGCAAACAGTGTCCATAACAAAAAACATATCAAAGGGTTCATTTACAGTGCACTTACCCATATTCTGTAAGTCCTTATCGCCTCCATAGTCAGTGATCTTCTTGCCCAGATTGACTAACACATGATAGCGTGTGTCATCAGCAGGACCAAGAAGCTGCTCCACTTCACGACGCCTTTCCTTATCCCTCATTTTGTCATTCTTCAGCACAGCAAGGACTTCATCGGCTGCTCCACACAGAATGTCACGTGGCTACAGACAAGCCAGGTCAAAGGACAGTTCAGGTGTTTGTCACATTAAAAGTACCAGGTTACATATTTAAATAAATGTTTTAGGTCATCCAACCTGATCTCCCAGAGCAGCATGGATGAAGCTAAGCAACACTTCATAGGTCTCCCTGGTTTCTTTGGTTTTGGGCTTGTAAACAATGCCCACCATTTCATCAATACCCTCAGAAAGGAGAGTGAAACCCTTCATTTTATTGATGTCATGTCTGTCCTCATCTCTTTTTCGCCTCCTGTAAAGACAGAAATGATATGGAAATATGGAAGAATGTGAAGGTAATACTATGAATGTTTTGGCTTTTTCACTGTGACAAACATTACAATTTTAATTTATGTATTTAACAGGAGAAATGCAGTTCAACACTTCCAACACAGTGTGAAAGCTAGTTTGCTTCATTGCTAGTGTCAAGCTCTTTCCTGTGTGGATTTACATATGCCAATACATGTGGAAATATACTCTTCTTCTAAAAAACTGCAAATGCAATACAATGTAGATAGATACAGTAAAATACACTTCAAAAATAGTCTTTCATCTTCATTCAGCAACACAGTGACAAAGCAACAGCACAGCAACAAAGCGAGCTCCAGTGGTTGACGGAGAATTGCAATGCGTTAATCTACCACCACACCATGACAGAGAGCCAGCATATTGTTTTAAGAAAATGTTAAATGCTTTTCCTTTAAGGATATCAACAACCTTTAAAACCAGTAAACTGTGAAAATAAATTGGATTGAAATTAAGACTAGTGATCGACCGATATGGGTTTTTCAGGCCGATACCGATTATTAGTAGTTAAGGAGGCCGATAACTGATATTTGGAGCCGATATTCATTTGCCATAAAAGTGTAAAAATTGGCGTAAAAATGTTGAATAATACAAACATTTAACTTCATTTAAATGCCTAAAGCATATTTATTTAACCAAACAAATAGAAAATAAATAGGTCCAGAAGTGCATGGATCCGAGACTCACAAGTTATTGTAGTAGTCGTGAGCTGTAGAGTTTTTCATGTCACTTTCACACAAAGACACACTATTCTCCACATTACATACATTCAACCCATTGCTAATACATAGTCTGCTGAGTGTTTACAGCCAGACCGGACAACTAATGTTATGGTATAAACTAAGCCTCCACCTTAACGTGTTTCCCTACAGTAAAACAAGTGAATTGAGTTTTTTACGCATTCTCTCTCAATCTGATAATAACTGTCGATATTATCAGCACCTTCTTTCAAGTAATTCACAGAGATGTTGGGAGGCACATAAGAGGTAAGGGAGCTAGGTTAACGGCAGCTAATGTTTACTCTGCTCTATTCTGCTGCATACTGTAACATTAGTGGTAGTTGTGAGACATAGAGCACTGGGATGTTTATTACATTTTCGGGAGAGTTTTCTGCATTTACCTTCGACATAAATGCTTGCTCTCCGGAGCTTAAAACCGTTTAACACCAAACGTGTCGGCACCGACACATTTACGCGTCACTTACTCGGTGAGGCGAGCCCCAAGCGGGCTCTCGCTTCTGGCGTCAAGCGCCCGGCCACCCGCGACGCACTCCAGGGATAGTGGCAGGTGGGGAGGTTGAATGGAGCGGTACACATGTCAAACGGTAATGCAGGTGTCCTAAGGCGAGCTCAGGGAGGACAGAAACCTCCCGCAGAAGCCCTGCTGTCATAGTCTGTATTCATACTGAAAATCTAGATCAAGCGAGCTTTTGCCTTGCAGCTCTGTGGTTTGTTTAACCAATCAGATGGTGTCGTGGGCAGAACAATGCTGGAGACAGAAGCAGGAGAGAGGGGAGTCTAAACCAAAATAACCCAGTTTTTAATTGATTTCTTGATATCGGCCCGTCGGATTTAAAAAACACTGATACCGACACATGTCGAAATTCCAAATATCGGCGGCAATAATCGATCAACCTCTAATTAACACTAAAAATAAATATGATTACCAAATGTACTAACAACCTGCAGCAATTTTTAGACCTGAACCCCATTGAAAACTCTGGAATATGATAAAAAGGAAGAGCAAAAGTCATCAAACAAACAAACTATAAGCATTTCGCACCAGGAGTGGTGTAAAGCACCAAATGGCAATGTAAAAAGTGGAGAGTCTAGTTAAGGCTTAATCTGCCATGTATTTGATTTCTTTGATCTTCCTAAGTTAAAACATTAGTATTATGTTGCTCTAACTTGGATAGTCAGTTGGTTTCATTTTGCATAATTCAAAGGTCTGTACACACTGTTTTTGTTATATTTCCACTTGTCATTTTGTTAAATAAATGCTCTAAAGGACAATACCGGTATTTGGACTTTAAGAAAAATATTCCAAGTAAGTCTCTTAAGTAAAGTAAAAAACTAACTACTCAAATAACTACATATAATGAATGAAGTGGTCACTTTTATTCTTCGGCTCTATATTGAAGTATCACACACTACAGAACATGCACATGCCTATTTGATGTAAAACCCATGTGTGCCGTAGCAGTACTGACTTGTCTCGTCTCTCCTCCAACTTCTGAGGTTTGGTCCTTTGAGCTTTGTCTCCCATCTTGGACCCCTCCAGTTTCCCCACCAGGGACAGCACCTCTCCTGTGGGTTCATCTCTCCGTGTACGGTCGATCAGAGACCGATCAGCTTGCAGCACCAAGTTCGAGTTCTTTCATTCAAAACAAACAGACGACAGTGAGTGTGGGCTTCAGCAGCAGCTAGGCTAAACGCTAGTTAGCATGGTGAAAAGCTAAATACGAGCATGAGTTGGCTAAACGAAAGCCATTGTTTTATTACAAACGTATATGGCATTATAAGATGTTACGGAGCGTCTTGTATGTATATATTTCTATTAAAAGTTTTAAAACAGCCCCACTTACCGCTTTGTACTCATACTGGAGGCTACGAGCAGTAACATCCGCCATGGTGCTACTTCTTCTATTTTAACACACTTTTACTCAACGTGGAGCCGCCGCTCGCTTCACACAGCCGCAGAGTTCAGCTTACTTTGTATTTTTATAGAGCATCAGTGCATAATAAAGCTTTGTACTCTGAGACTGTTTTCAAATTGTTCGAGTTTTAAACCATATAATGCGTTTCCCATACGTACAATAGCATCGACACGAGCATATAACAGGCGCCGCTGCCGCTGTTTTCCTTTCCGGTGTCAAAGGTAGAAAAACACAATAAAAAACAAAACAGCGCCCCCTGCTGCTCTGGATGAGTTTATGTATTGCTTTTCTCCATTTAGCAGGTGGAAAACAGCGCTGAACAAGTTTACAAACGTGGGAGTACATATGTTTATAACTGTATATGTATATTTGGTAACTTGTTTGTTTTACTCTCTGGACTATTGTATTCCTTTTTTGTTCAGTTAAAGTATTTTCCTCAGACTTCAGTATTTTTGTCCATTGCCTTGATTGTTATGTTCATTTTTTGTTCAGTTTTGTTACTTTTCCTTTTGATTTAGGTCTTGTCTGGATGCATTTTTCATTGGTTTTCTTTAATCAGTGAAAGGAAAACAAAACGGTAAACTTTTTTTTACAAAAGTGTGGGTATAATTCAGTCATCAGTGATAGTATAATTGTATTTACTAATTTAGTTATTTATTTTCTTTGTCATTTTGTTCCATTTATGTTGTGGATTATTTTGGTAATTTTGTTATTTTTTGTTATTGGTACATTTTCTTGTGAATTAGTTCAATGCTATGTCATTTGTTGTAAGTTTTCTCAATTATTTGTTTGTACTTTGGTACTTTTCAGTAAGGTTTTTTTTTCAGTTATTGCTGTGCTGTTATTTTACAACAAGAAATCATTTGAACAAAATAAAATGATCAAATCACAAGAAATGTCACAGGAATGAGTGAGAAGGTGGCAGAAGTGGGTACAATAACAGAAACAATACTCAAGTAAAAATATAGTGATTTTATTATTACAATAACTCAATTATAAGTTGTATAAGTGCCGGTAAATATAATTACTTATGGGGACTCATAATGTGTAAATTATAATAACCTAATACATCATGTTTGAACATGTTATAACAGGTTATCCTACATGTAAAAGGCATGTAAAGTTCACACATTAATTATCATCATTAAAGTGTTAAACACTGTTTAATGTCAAAGACAAGAAAAGAGTGTGATCTGTTGAAGGTTTCTTCCATTTTTGTTCATTTTTGCTTTTTTTTGGTTTATTTGCTTGATTATGTAGTTCATTCTTGCCCCGGGTACTGATGTGGCTTACCACCACCAGTGCGTCATTGTGGAGAGAATGAATAATGGATTTAGTGTTTAGCATTTTGTGTCCCTTGAAAAGCACTATATAAATTCAATTCATTATTATTATCATCTATTCTTATGTATGTACTTAATTTTTTCATAATTTTTTTGCTAATTTTGTCATTTATTGTGTTCATTGTTAACTGCTTTGTTATTTCAGTCATTGTAAATACTGTAACTTTGTTGCTTATTTCACAATTTTTTTTGTTCAGCTTTGTTAGTTATTTCATTGACTTTTGCTAATGCACATGATTATTTTGTTATTTTTTTTCTCATTTTGTTGCTTTGTTGATGCCTGCTATTCTGGGTTGACAGTTGCTCTTCATCATCTGGACCAAACACAGCTTGTGTTATAACAGTCAACCTTATTCATCGGTCGTCAAATGTGACAGAGCAGAACAACATTTTTCACCACAAAGAGTCAAAATGTTTCTATCTAGGTGTAAGTTCAGCCTCTAAAATTCCTAGTGGGTTGTCCAAACAGTTTAGTCTACACTCACCAGCAACTTTTTGCTAGTACAGGGTTGGACCCCTCTTGCTTTCAGAACTGCTTTAACTCCTCATGGCATAGATTCAACAAGGTGCTGATGTAAAGCTCCTGCTTCACCACATCCCAAAGATGCTCTATTGGATTAAGATCTAGTGACTGAAGGCAATTGGAGTACAGTGAACTCAGCGTCATGGTCAAGAAACCATACTTAAATTATTTGAGCTTGGTGACATGGTGCATTATCCTGCTCAAAGTAGATCGTCAGAAGATACATACACTGTGGTCATGAAGGGATGGACATGGTCAGCAACAATACTCGTGTAGGCTGTGGCATTTAAACAATGTTCAGTTGGTACAAAGGTCCCAAGGTGTGTCAAGAAAACATCCCCCACACCACCAGAAACAGTCTGAACTGTTGATACAAGGCAGGATGGTCTGTGCTTTCAGGTTGTTTATCTCTAATTCTGGCCCTTCCATCTGAATACAGCAGAAATTGAGACTCATCTGTCCATTCAATGTTTTGTCCAATCATTTATTCTCAAATTTTGTTGTGCCTGTGAGAATGGTAGCCTCAGTTTCCTTTTATTAGCTGACAGGAGTACCCCCTGGTGTGGTCTTCTGCTGCTGTAGGTCAACTACTTTAAAGTTCAACGTGCTGTGCATGCAGAGACGGCATTCTGGATACCTTTGTTGTAAGATGTGGTCATTTTAGGTATTGTTGCCTTTCTAATATAATTTTATTGCACCATCTTGTGGAGTACAGGTAACTTTTTTGTTGTTAGCAATGTCAGTGTGTGATGGAAAACTGCCTTTAATTTGTATTATTTTCATGAGTCATATTTTGACCCTTTTACTCCCATGGAAACATCGTTATTTTCCCTAAGATAAGGATATATATATATATATACACAGTATAGGTTAGAAATGAATAATCAGGAAAGAGAAGTAACAGGTCCTTTTTATATTTGAAGCATTCATGAGTCTTAATTGTACAGTACATTTGCTAATATATTAGAGGTGTCGATGATGGATCAAAGTTTTTTCCATCCCTGTATAGCTGTACATTTCGGAAGGACGGTGTGCAGAGTAAGGTGTTGTGTCACTGTGAATATGCCCGTGTTCTTGAAAAGTGTGGTCATGTTGGTATTTACCGTTTGTCACCTCAAATAACATTCAGCACTGGTACACATCTGGCTCAAACATCTGTCGTTTTTCATATCTCTGACGTCTTTGTTGAAATGAGCTGTATTTTCAACCTCAGGTGCACCCAGCGGCAGAGAAGACAGACTGGGTAACACACATATGACGCTGCACACTCAGTGAAGCAAATTAAAGGTTTAAGCTTTCTAAGGGGGTGGATGTGTGACACTGGAGTGCATTCAAACATTTTACACTTAAACACATAACCACACACAAATGGCTTAATACTGTTAATACTGTGAGGACAGTGAGTGACATAACGTGGTCCCTGGCCCCTGAAGCCATTTAAAGATCATCCTGAAGGCAAGGATTGGCTAAAATGTCCTCACTTTGTAGGTTAGGTCCTCACTTCAACTGTTAAATATTCAAAAACGGTTCTGACATGACTGTCATGAAAGAGCACCAACACAAGCACACACTGTGTCCCAGTTTGCCTTACAATATATTCTCCTGGTATGACCTCAAGAGCTCTCAGTATGTGCAAACTATCCATTATACTCATGTCAGTACAATGCGATCTGTGTAGCACATGAGCACACCTCAGCTGTCTGAGCAGCTGCTTTTATGACACCATCTGTGAGAACACACTGTCCAATGTTTCCAACAGAAGTGTGAGAAATTACATTGTCTCTATACACTCACAATCTATGGATCTAACCTAGATAAGATAGAACAAGATCCCTTTCCTGCATAGTCTGAGGACTAATACTTCCTCTGTGACCCAGACAAGGTTTGGAAGAGTCCACTGCATGTCTGTTCTGCCAGGGTGCTGTATTAACATGAGGATGCTAAAGAGGCCAGGTTATATCAGGTGAGGTATTACAGTGTAATGCTGCAGCACTGGACATGTGATTCCACACTATTTTTGTCCAGACTCAATTTAGTACCAGCGTGTAATCTCCCATGTTGTGTTGATGCTCTGTGAGTACATGTTCTCAAAACACTTATTTTCAGTACTTCACAGAAATGAAGGCTATATTTTAAGGAAAAAATTGAGGCCTGATGTTTCAAAGATAGCTACTTGTATTAGGGGTTATGGTGATGTAAAGAAGCAGAAGTGCTGGCCAACATAATCCACTAAAATACACTACTAGACATTAAAAATAGTGAGAAAGGTGAAGCTAGAAGGTCACACTGAGAAGTCTGCATTCTTTGAAATCAAGCAGCCATATTTGAGCTCAAGAGAATCTCACACTTCAGTTTTTTTCAGTATGGTGACACCTTTAAAAATGATCAGTTCCTGTTGGGACTTGAATTGTCTTGTATTAGAACTTATTTGTTGAGGCCCTTTTCCAGATCTGCTCCAGGTCTCACTAAAACTGTAACAAAACATTGTTCTTAGCAAACTAAAAAGTCAAGACACAAAAAGACATGGTAATGTCTCTCTGTACAGTTTTATTTACATGATACTATTCTGTTGTAATGCTTGATAGCAAGATTATATGTAATACATAAATATCAACACAGTTTGTTGTTTTTTCATTTTTTGTACAAATTTGCATATAACTAAGAATCAAAAACTCAAACGGATACATACAGTTTTTTGTAAATGAAAAACATCCTCACAGGGGAGAAAAGGGGGATCAACACAAGTCACAAACATACATGGTTTCAAGGTGTTCAGCCAGCCATGAAAACACACTTTGCACAGGTTTGTGCACATGCACTCGCACAAATACACACACGCACACGTCTCTACAGTGCTCTATAGCAGACACACAGACCAATAGCTGTTGGACAGATGAGAAGTTACATCTAATCTTGGTATCTATTATTTTTCATAAATCTAGCTCTGGCATGCTCCTGTAGTTCTGTAAACATGTGCTGATAAACCGGGTAGCTCCACAGACAAAAGGATCAGGGAACAACACTCCCACACACACACTCTGTGCTCACATGAATGTTTTGTTAGCGCAATAAAAAAAAAAAAAATTAAAAAAAATATGGTTCACATCCCCCAATTCCACAAATGCACTGAATACATGCGCTAACATCAGTACAAGATCAATGGAAACAAAAAAAGCTAATAAAACATAACATTGTCTTTCAGCAAATAAAAAGTCTGAAACTCTAGTTGAGTGATGCCAAATTCTTTTAGATTATTCCTGAAACACTAATGCTGATTAAGAGTAACTCATGCATTTATCCCAATCATTCATGCCCCTTACATAAAAGTAGCCTAAATTCATCTAACAGGCCCGCCAGAGGGGTGTCACCCCTCCGCCCAGGCCACTCACATGGATACAAACAGCCCTACACCAGGCGTCTGTGATTACAATCTGTGGAACTCCTTTACTGATAACGTCCATTGTGTATATGTAGATTCAGCTGAAAAACTGTTGTCCCTGTCTAGCAGATACCTCCAACTATTTCAAAACAGCCTTGTCACAATCAGACAAAACAAAGTCAACAATGACATGCTGATCAGAGAGTCACTGAGGCTGACTATCAAGAGTGGATGTTGAAACGACCCATTATTCTACTGGGGTCAAAGCTGATGGAGACAAAAAGGCAAAGGGCAAAACAACAAAGATCAACACAGCAGTTGTGAGGTAGGTAAAGCTAGGAAAGACAGAGACAAAGTAACAAAGCCCCTTGTGCACAGTAGGGGACAGTTGTACGGTTCTCCAAAACTGACTCCAGTATCAACAGACACAGTATAAGAAGTTTAAAATGACTGTTAATGTGTAGTCTGAATGCTGTGAATGACCTGCCAATGACAAGGTTCCTGGTAAAATGGCTGTCTACGATTTGGCACAAAATGGCGCCTGGTATGGGAGAGGAGCACAGCATATCCTGGACAGTTACCCTGGGCTGCTCTTAATAAGACAATACATATTCTTAAAAAATGACTGAACAGTGGCAAAGTCACACCACAGGAAATAGGATAAAACAAACTAATGAATTAATCAAAAATGGAGAAAGGTGATCATTCATGCATCTCCCTCAGACAGGATCTTTTCAGGATTTTTTCCTTCTTTTTTTCCCCCCAGTTATTTTCTTGAGGTTGCAATTCTGTAAATCTAGTCCTTGTGATCCTCACTTAGCCATTCATGCCAGTGATCATCTCAAAGGTTCACACTCATACTCCAGTCTTTTTTTTCCCAAAGGTGTCGCCATCATTGCTGCCACTTCTGTTTTTCTGTCAAACTTATATTCTCTGGATTTTGTCAGCCACCACCACAGGGTTTTCTTTACGGATCTTGGCAGCAGCCTCAGCCTTGTAGTCATAAGGACAGTTGTGCTTGTCGGAGTACCGATGAATGCCACAGAAAAGATTGCCACAGCGACAGTCAAAACCTGAAGGCAAAACAATCAGAGGTCAGAAGTTTGTACATAGTAGATGTGTAATAATCCTTTATTCCACTTCAGTAAATCAATCCTATTCCAGGTGTGAATTACTGTGAGATTTAAAAAGTTGGATCAGACAACACCTTCATGTCCTCTCTGCTCACCTGTAAGGCCCACCCGCTTGCGGCACATGAAGCATCTGTTTTTCTTAGGTTTTGGAGTGTCTCCCTTGCTTTCTTCACTGGATGAGGCTACTGGGGCAGGACTAGAAGCAGCAGGCTGGTTTACAACTGCACACAAGACAACACAAAATCTCATTTTAGGCTTCAAACTCCTGACATCCTAAATTTACAAAAGCATCAGATTTTTCTTATTTTTGTTTGAGATGTGAACACACTAGTGACTGAAATTATGAACTTTAGACTCAAATGATCACCTACACAGATAGTAATTACTAAATGCCTAATCTCCAAATTGCCCTCTCTTGTTCTTGGCAGAAAATAGTACACTACTCTGAGAAAGCTACTGGCAGGCAGCATCAAATCTGAGAATGCCCTCTGGTGTAAAGGTATTTTTAAACTGTTGTATTTTTAGACAGCCTCTCTTTCTTGGAGGCTGTAAGTAAACCCACCAGTTGGATCTAAGGTATGCAACACTGCCTCTAAAATAAACATTGGTCACAGAGGGTCTGGGAAGGCAATACTTGCCTGAAAAGGCCTACATGAGAGCAGTCTCCCGCATGTGTTTATTTTGTGTGCAAGTCAGATGTGCTTTATATTATGTCTGTTATTCTGGGTGTGTGCATTTACCAGGCTCTAGGGGTTCTGCTTTGTCCTCTCTTGAGATGCTCATCTCTGTCATTTGTTGGGTCACAGGAAGAGATCCTTGAACACTTCTGAACACATATACAAAAAGGAGAACTGGATGAGCCACAGCTGGGAGAAGCTTTTATATACATATACAGTGGGGACAATAAGTATTGGGAAATGTAAAAATGTGCAAGTTCACCCATTTAAAAAGATAAGAGAGG
>JAQQAE010012177.1:0-13280 GCA_029823295.1 Pseudamia nigra | reverse complement strand
AATGTGCATGTTTGATTTGGTTTAGGTTTTTGGTCGGTTGCCCTTCCTAACACAACCCCCTGCATTTTTCCGGGCTTGGGACCAGCGTAAGAAAGAACACTGGCTTGTGTGCCCCCCCCCCCCCCATGGCTGCATTTGACAAAGTGCTGTGGATGACTTGCATAAATATCATTAATATTAATCTAGCATTATGAATTAATGAATGAAGTAAGCAGCTGAAATATCTGTCTGGACTACTGCAGTGCTTGTCGAAATATTTACATATTTTTCTTTGAGGCTTGAGCTCATGAGTGTGAAAACAAGAATGCAAGGTCTAGTGTAAAGAAATCAAGAGCTGTTGTCTGGAAGGTTTTTACATCAGCTTGCGGTTCAGCAGTACAGCACTCAAGTACAGACATGGGGAACACTTCAAGCACTGGCCACAAAGTGCATCATTAACTACAGCTGAGGCTAGCCCTTGTACTTTTGATTTATTTTCCCAGGAAAAAATAAAAACAAAAAGCAGTTGAAAAAACACTCGACTCTTTGAATAACTGACGCAAAGGGCAAAATTTATAACAGTATACAGAGGGCTGTATCTTAGTACGGCATTAAAACAAAAGATTGCATTGCTTTACAACAACTTCACGAACACTTGATGCTTGAACATGCACCCAACATTTTCACTTTATTGGTCATTTTTGTACTTCTGTGATTTCTTAAGTATGTGAGTCTTTCTTTCATGTCGAAATTGAATAAATGTTTAATTGGATTCAGCTGCCGTGGTCATATGACCCTCCTCCATACATCAGACCAGTGTTCTGTCATATCTATGGTACACGCCCCATTCAGGGGGGAAAACACTGCCTTCAATATAAACAAGGGTGCATAGCAAAAAAACAACAGAGTGAAATTAGCTTGCAAATTGACCTAAACAGCATGTTGACTTATTATTGACCCTGCCTGTGTTAGAACACTCTAGATGTCACAAAAAGGTCAAACTTGCATCATGTCCATTCAGCTTCCCAGCATTATGTTGGTGCAACAGTCAGTACGCTGTAATGATGGTTAGTAAAGCTGCTATTAGTGTAGTGTATTAATTACACTGACTGGTGTAATGACTAATAGCTAATGGCTGAGTCTAACAACAACCTTAATGCATTGTGTGTGTTTCAGGAATTTATTCAGCAAATGCAGTGATAAATTATAAATTACCGGAGGCACACACATTTTTTGGTTTACAGTATTTAACTGTTTATTATATATTGCCTACCTGATATGAAATGTTCCTCACACATGTAGGTGTATGGAGATGCAGTTTTCTCACAGCTTCCCTCCAGATGACTTGGATCCATAAAGCCCTCTATCGACTCAGTAGCTGAATAAACTGAAGGTCCTGTTTCTTTACATTGTTGCTTGTACAGCTGACAACACTATTAGGCTTCTGCAGCAACTGTTAGGCTTCTTTTGTCATCTATTAGTTTTCTAACTAAGGCCAACAACTGTCAAGTGTGTTAGTAATAAACGGAAAAGATTAAAACTTTGTAACTTTTTATAATACATCAAGCATGTTCTTTTGTAAGTAGAGTCCAAATATATGAAATCTACTAGTATCTAAGCCAAATTTAGAAGCTTGTTTTATACAGTTGGTTTTCTTTTGTGATAGTTTTCTGCCATAACATTTATGACGGTCATTGTGGTCTAGTGTTGAATTCTGCCACAAATACACCTTGTTCTGCTTAATGAGGTACTACTGTAGTTACGTGATTACCTGAAACTGAAATCTTACTTTATTGAGCAAATGTAAGAAAATGAGGGCTATTCCACCAAACATGTGTCATACTCTACAAATACTAACTGCTTGAAATGTCACCATCAATATCTTCATGTGGAATTTGGAAGAAATGTTGTCAGTAATTTTGAGAATAAAACCAAAATGTTTATTTTACTCAAATACATACCTATAAAATAGTAAAATCAGAGAAACTGATAATTTTGCAGTGGTTTCTTTAGTTGTTGTTTTTTTTTTCCCAGAGCTTATATATATATATATATATTTTTTTTTTTATAAGTCTTGACACCCCAAGACAATATTACACCAGTAAAGAAGAAGGCTTGGGATTGGAGGTGGGAAACTACAGTGAGGCTCAAAAAGAATCCCTTGATTTCTGAAAGGTGACACTCCAACCACCCACCTATTCTACCAACATAGTAGAGTAACAAAAAGACTGGACCTGGAAAAATAAAAGGAGAAGTGGAAGTCACTGATTGGGAGGAAACAACACTGGCAAAAAGAAAATAACACTAAAAAACCCTCAGATTTCCTCAAACACAAAACACAACATCCAACTGTTGATCTCTGGACACGTCACCTTTGCAGCAAGGTGAGGTTGCTAATGGCCTAAATCTTGAGGGGAAAAAAATCAAATTAACAGGACTTGGCAGGATCTGTCCAAATAAACACATTCCATTAAACACATTCCAAACATCTTGCCTAAATTGTAGAATTTTAACTATTTATTAATTTAAAAAAAGGCTCAAATGAGAATCTTGCAGAAAAATGGACATGCAGCCAGTTATATATGAAAATGATCATACAAGAGTCTCACCTATGTTGCCAAATTTAAGAATACATCTAGAAATAACCAGGTAGAAGGAGGTGAGTGTGCAGGTTCCCATGCAACAAGCCAAAATAAACTGTTACTGTGCACGTGCAATTCTGCAAGACACTACCACAGACAAGATTACCCATTAAGACTGCACATTTTCAGTTAATTCCACATCCATTATCCAGCAATTCGTCTCCTATTTGTGGAGATGTTTTAGTTTCATGGTGTAGTTTTATATTAGTCACAGGCTGGCAAAGACAGTCAGCAGCAGCCTGTCCTCACTTGTTCTCTGCATAAGTTTGCCTGGTTATGTAGGTCAGCTGTCTCACTGTTGGTGCTGTTTGGTTTTTAGTATCTTCATTCTTTATGCTGTAATGTCATAAGAAATTATGCTGTATTGCTGAAGTGAACTATTGTGGAGACAAATCCTAATCAAAACATTCCCAGGCTTATTTCCCCATCTCCCAGAGTGCGGTGACGACATGTAAATGCTGCAAAAAGTCTGCATTGTAATGTGCTTTGAGGTAATTGCACTTTCCAAAGGATGCAGTTTGCCCATAATAGCGCCTCAATTGTCATAAACATCAGTGGGAAAAGAGGTGACACCGATAAGTCACTCTGCATTTGAAAGTTTCTGGAAGCCCTCCCAAACAGCAAACAAACCTCTGCAGCTTTTCAAACTTTTTGGTAAAACAACTTTAATCATCACGAGCTTGAATTTGAAAGGGTTTATAGTCTCTTTGATCTTTTATTTCCAATTCACCTTCTCATACTCCAGAGTCATGAACATTTATAATATGCAAAGCCCTCCCCCATTAAATCGTACTCTATGTGAAATCTTCAAACTGTCTTAGAAGCTTCTGACCTCAAACGGTATGAAAAGTAGCACCGGCTGACTTGGTTTGGCCTTGAGGTCTTAGCTTACACAACCCCATAAAAATATACCATATATGAAAAACTGCCCAATGCACAAAAGCCATACCTCTCTGATAGATGGATACATGAAAGAGTAAACAAACAAATGCACATCCATCCTTTACCTGATATGCAAAGTGCAATTAAAGCTTGTTGGGTATTCAAACCTGATGAGTAAACACACCACACTCAATCGCACGGTGCTGCTGTTCTCAAACATATGAAGCCACTGAGCCATGAAACATCACGGGAGCCATCACGGCCTGCTATAGGGCTAGTATTTTCTAAGATAATCCATTCTGCTTTTTTATTTATTTTTTTATTTTCTTTCTTTTTTTGACAAGATAAAACCTCAGGAGCTATTTCCCCAACACATATCCTCATTCTGCCTTTGAGATATTACCCTTACCTTATCTTGGAAACATATGGGCAGAGCTTTGATAGATTGTGCCTCTATAAGGAAGAAATCTTTATTCAGGGAGTGACAGTTTAATCCATGTAAACCTCTCTCAGTGTCTTACATTTTAAATTACCACTCATTTTCTGTACAAAAGCACGATGGTGTGTTCCTGCTGCAAACTTTACGTGACATGTTCTAATTAATTACTATTTGATTTCCTTTCTAACCTAAAACTTGTTCCGCATGTGTCAGGCATGTTTAATTATCTATCACGTTGCTAATTGCCTCGAGATTGGTTTTTCCAGTCATGGATGAAAAATCCCCTGCTCTTAAAAACATTTATTCCTCACAAGATTTATCGTCCACATGAAGCTGCACGTCTGTGAAGGTGATAGAAATGTGTTCGTTGCAAATGGATCATGAAGCTGGATCCTTTATTTCTCATTGAATAATTATATGTTTATGGGCTTCAATTATTTCAAGGAAGCCAATGTTTTCTTGTTTGGGAGGTGCATATTGATTTGAATCTTATACAATGCCAATTCCAAAAAAGTTCAGCCAGGCAGACTCTCAAAATTGACTGACTTGCATTTCATTGTAGGCTGTATGAAGACGTACTGTATGAGCATATTTCATGTTTTGTCCAGTCAACTACTTTTTATTTTAAAATATGGTTTGACAGAATCTATTATGGTGTTATTGTGCGTGTTTGGCTACATTTTCTTGGTGCTATTTGTGGTGTTACAGAGACAAATGTTGAATTTGGCCCTAACTCAATGACAGAGAATCCTTTAAAAATGTTCTGGATCTCGATGATGCAGATCACTCACAGAATCTAATCGATTTTTCTTTCTGTTATTTCTGGCCTGATCCTGAAAATTTCATCCAAATCTATTCAAGTTGTGTTGTGAAGAAACAAACACATGAATAAAATAAGTTTCTTGGTGGAAGTAATGAAATACAAAACAAAATAATTCTAAGAGTGCTGGACTATTTTTTTAACTATTTGGCAGTGGGATTGTCCTTGTCAAACGTAAAAAATGTGATGATTACTGTGATTCCACTGAAAAATGTGATTTGATTTGTTTTCCTGTTTTGTTCACAAAGCAGGAACATTTTGTAAGTCGTGAAGCTAGGAGGAAAAGAGATTTCTGTGCTGAATTAGATTAATAATTAACATAAATAAAAGCAGCACTAATGTGGTGAAGGTTGTCTCTAAGACTGTGTTATTGCTTAATAAAAAGTGCTTAACAAATTTAGTAGATCACCACCAAATGTAAAATGTATGCCATGGCTGCCCTAAATTAACAGCGCTGGTAATTACGTCAAACCTTTTTCAGATTCCTGTAATTGTTAATCTAACAGCATGCACAAACTCTTTAATTGAAATATTGATAAAAGAATGATAATTGTTCACTGTTTTATAAAGTAAAAAAAGGCAAGGTATGTTATTATTTTCTGAATTACAGTTACAGTACTTGCAATACGGCGCAGAAAGAAATAAATTTAGTGGTTGAATGTCATGTTCTGTTCAAAATGGTAAAATGTTGGTTCACTGAAAGTAAAGAGTCTTCATTAATGCTCTTGATGATGCTGGATGATCTTTGAGACAAATAGGACAGGTGGTCGTATAAATTTGTTATGCACTAGAAATTGTGAAAATGTGCATTAGAAATTCGTGCACATACAGTGCATACCAATCATTTTAAAATAATTCTACACTGTAACTTGAAGTCAGATGTTTACATTTCCTTTATGCCCAAGCTCTTGTTCATCTTTTAATACCTTTGCTGCCATTAAAAAAAACAAGTAAAAGTACAAACAAATATATCATTAAATTTAGTTTTTTTTCTCAGATCCCTGCAGATTCCCTTAGAATGTGAAAAACCATCTTTGGGGAAAAGGCTATCCATCTTCGAGAAAAAAGGCTCCTTGTTTTGTAAAACTCCCTGAAAAATTCCTGTTTTCACTTGTTTACAGTCACACAGCCCTCCAGGACAGTCACTGCTACAATCGTAGCCCGAGGAAAGGAATTCTTGGCTCCATGTGTCTGGGAGTCATTAGAAAGTTACAGTTTTGCAGGCTATGCCTCCCTTGGCGACACACAAAGCAAGAATGATGTTGTGAAGAATGGGAAGGAAAATAATGGAAGAAAGGGAATGAGTTGATGCATTACGAGACGTTGATTGACTGCTGCTTCGCTCATCCTGTAATTGAAATTTAGGTTAAAGTCAAAAACAATTGTCAGTAACTGAAAAATGTGAAAGTGGTGTTTCTAAAATCCACACATAAGAAACTTTCAAAAGCACTGATTTTCATTTTGGACACATCTATTCCTTCTTATGACCTTTGCTGAGGGGCAGCCCTCAGGCTCTTCAGAAATGTTGGAGGAATTTCTATGCTTGTCTCCTTGTTTCAATCCAATTGTGAAAAGGAGCAGAAAAGCACAATCACTCTGTGGGAAGAGAGAAATAATGAGCAAGCGATTGAGGCAGAATAACACAGTGGATTGTTATGGGAAGAAGACTGTTGTCAGGAGGTATAAGTCAAGGGTCTAAAATATTCAACAACCTTCTTTCGTCTTTCTTAACACCGACGTCAGCATTTCTGAGGCAACTGGCACAGAATGTGAGTGTGACAGGGTGGCAGAGTCGGGGCTGGGTGGAGAGAACTAATCAGGATGTACGAGTGATGCCATTTCTGTGACTTCTCATGTTAACGCACAAGTACCGCTTGTTTCCTGTCATCGACATTCAGAGATGAACTGAAGAGTTACACTACAAAATGAGATGTTCACCATTTGTGTCAATGATTGAACTGGTAAGAAATGACCCCCTTTGTACCAAATGCTTGATCGTGCGAAATCAAATCAAACTGCACATTCTGATGGTAAGCTGGCTGTTTTAACAGCCCCCCCCCCCCTCGCCCGACATTGAAATGACACCACTTTGAAGTTCACTTTCCTTCTGTTGGGTTACATATGGAGGTGATTGTTCTGTATTTAAAACATATTATTTCATTTCATCTAAAAGGTTTTGAAATGTTTAAAGTGATTTGTTTACATGACAAGACAATGACCTTGCAAATGAGGCCACATTTCCAAAACAAATGAGCTCCTGTGTAAAATGTAAATATAAAATTTGTAAAACTCTGAAATGCCATATTTAAAAACAGCAAAAAGACAACATTTTAAATGTTGAAACTGTGAAATATCATTGCATTTTAAAAATAATATGCTCATTTTGAATTTTATGGCTCAGCTGAATGCTCATTTAAGGTGGACTGAGGCTACGTGAAAAACTGTCCCGTGGTCTGCCAAGTCAAAATTTGAAATCCTTGAAAATGTTTATGCTGTGTGCTCCAGGCTAAAAAGGAGATCAACCATCCTTATCAGTGCTCAGTTCACAAGCCAGTATTTGTGATGGTATGGGGGCACATTAGTGCACCTGGCATGGGTGACCTGCACATTGTTTAAGGCAACATTGATAATAAACAACATCTGCAGATTTTGGAGCGACATGTGCTGCTAAGCAGACACTGTCTTTTTCAGGGAAGCTCTTATCTATTTTCAGGGAGAAACAATGACAAACCACATTCTGCATACATTCAAATAGCATGGCTCCGTAGTAGAGTCTAGGTGCTAAACTGGACTGATGTGGTCCTGACTTGTCACCTAGAGAACATATTTGCAGCAATATTAAAATATGACATATGATATGACATAAAATATGACAAAGCAGAACTGTAGCTGTTGACTGGCTACATCAAGCAAGAATGGGGAAAATTCCACTTTGAAAACGAAAAAAAAAAATTCAGAGACAGGTGTGTGGGGAGAAACAGTGTCCACTGAAAAATTAAGAGACAGACTCATGCAGACTGTCTGAAGTTGCAATGAAATATTTATTTGCAACGTTTCAGACTCAGACAGTTCACATGCCATGACTCAGTCAGGAAGCTGATGTTTATTTGTCTAGTTGGTAATTTGGTGATGCAGATATGTCATTCTGATAATGCTGCAGGTGTCTAACCATTTTCTATTTAAGATGTCCTGTCCTTTTCAACAAACTGCCAGATGAATTTCAAAGAATGTATCTTTTTTAAAAATTACACTTTGAGAATTACAGCTACTGTGCTTTCCAGTTCCCAGACATTTACAGAGTAAAGGAAAAGCTGGTGAAGTGTTTTAAAATGTCTGGCAAGTATCAAATTCAAAAGAAAATATTTCTTAGGTTTGAATATTTGACAATAGTTTTTGCTGGTTTTTTTTTTTTTTTGCAAACGTGTTTTTCAGTGATTTGTGTTGATTTTGTGGCCTCTTGCCAGTCTTTGCTTATGCCGTGTCTTTACGTACATCATCCACATGAAAATGCCAAATCCAGTCATTGAAAACAATCATTTCTGAAAACTCCAGCCAAAGTGAAGATTTTGGAAAACTCCATTCTTGGTGCCTGCAGGGGGAAAAGGAGTTTTAAGGTCTGGAACGTCACAGTATGTGACAAAAATGCATCAACATCATGTGTGCGACTTTCGTTTATGCTGAACCGGGAGGAAACTATACTGCCATCTCTCACACAACCACGGCAACTAATGTTACAATCCACATCCACTTTCACCCTTCACAATAAAAGCGTAACCTTTTTATAATGCAGAAGTTAACTAAAAGTCACTCTAGTCTCGGCATTACAACAAGAGGAAACACCATAAAATACCTTTCACTGTTAAGGTGGTACTATTGTTTACATGCCTGCAAACACTTTTTGCTTGTTTGAATTCACAAACACAGCTGCTTATTTACATTAAAGAGCAGAGTACAAGGAAAGGAGCACTTCTTATAAGTTTTGCATGGTCATTACATTGTTCTAGGGCGTATTTATGCAGGTTAGTGTAGATTAACACTTTTCTGAAAATGATCTCATATGTACGATGTTATAATTGAAAATAGAGGGGGAGAAATATCCGTTTCTATAAATAGTATGTGTGGACATGGCATGAGTCTCTGAATGACATGTCTGGTTATTCTGATTCTCTACATGTGTGACTGAGTGACTCATTTGACCTTGCTTGGACAGATCAGGATGGTTTCTTCCAGTTCATGTGACTTTTTTCAGCTCCACATACGTAGCAACCCAGCAATTAGTTTGTATTTGCCCTGATGCTGGCTATGTTAACCGAAACGTGTAGGCATGTTTTTCACTCAAAAACCATGAGACAATAAAGGCTTTTTACTATTGATGTCAGACCTAGTTTTTACCTGTGACCTTTTGTGTTTTTATTAGCATTTTATAGTCATCTTTTTTGGACTACAGAGCAGAAGGCAAACCATTTAGACTGGAATCTAACGACTGTGACCGCTATGTCAGTTGGAAATCTCAGCTTGAGATTTGGTTGTACTTGTTTAAGACTCACATCAAAAAAATACGATCATATGGAAGTAAATGTTATTTTTTTTCCTAACAGCTGTCTCACTACTGTTACAACAGTTGCTCCACTTCTCACTTTGCACTATGGAAAACTAAGGAAAATCATGTTCGTGGATGCCAGCAACTTTAAATGTATTTTATTTACAGGAAATACATAGTGGAAGCTCTTTCAGAATTAGTGTGCAGTGACAAATTTGTGAGACAGTGTCCAAATTCCTTTTCACTTGCAGCAAAAAGTGTCATGCACAGACTAACTAATGAACCACTGCAGAGACTTATTCCTCCCAAATGCCAAGTAAATTGGAAATCTGGCCATGAGAAGACCCCGGAGACAGTTGGGATACCAATGTTCATTTTTTTTTTTCATTGTGTATTTCTAGGGATTCAGTCTTCACTTATTTGAAGAGGAGCTTAAAGGTCTGTTGGGCTACATCAAATACTGTAGTATGACATTGTATGCATTGAAGAAAACACTTTACATGTATGGTTAATTTAGCACTACTGACTTCCTTCTCTTGTCTTTATTTAACAAGCCAAAAGCCTGGGGAAATGCCACTGTATAATGCTGATATCACTGTGCATTTTAATAATAATGGCCATATGGAAACAAAGATGACAAAGCACGAGCTGAGTGGACTAGAGCTGTCAGTGCTTTGCATATGTCTGGCACTGATTCCTCCTCTGCTATTAAGATGAATCATGAACAACATACTTCCCCCGTGATAATCCTAACTATGCTGTCTATCCATTCTCAGAGCAAGAAGACAAAGGTACACCTTCTCACATATCCACTCATATGGATTTCAGGACTTTATTGAGCAATAAAAAATATACACCAAGGAAAATATCATTTTCCTTTTTCTCCCATATTGTTGTTCTTCCATCTCAAAATCTGATTTGATACTTCCAGATGAATGACCCATGATCCAACGCGACAAAATGGAAAAAAAAATATAAAATAAAAATACAGCAATCCTTGAAGTTCAACAGTACGGTATAAGTTGGAACCACCGGAATAGTTTGACAGCATCTGTGTGTCTGTATCGTTCACTGAAAATTTGAAAAAACAGATTTCAAACAGATTTGGTTTGAAAAGAAGTGAAATCACAGTCTAGGTCGTTCCATCTGAATCTGCCTCTCCGTAGAGTTCTGCCAGTTTCTGGAACTCGGGTCCCCAGTCATCCAGATAATTATAATCCTGCTCTGATTGTGTGCCGGGTGAGTCTAAAGGGCTGATGGATCCTGTGGGAGAGCCCTGTCCCTCATAAGCATATGTTTGGAGGGAGTCATATGGTGGCACACTGGTGTCCATATCAGCCTCCACCAGTTTGTGCTTGATAAATTCGTGAACATCCACCTCATCCAACTCGACCGATGGGCTTCGGTGGCTGCGAGGGGGCGCGCAGTGTTGCCTCACTTCAGGACGAACATCCCTCCTGAACTTGAGCTCCTCAGCAGCCGCAGGGTTACGAAGGGCGATGATGTCAAAAGCCTCTGTGTCTTCCTCGCCACCGCCCTCGTCATCGTAGGTGACCACGTTTTCACGGATGTCCTCTTCAGAGATGATGAGGGGCTCTTTTTTGCTCCGCCTCAGGGTGATGAAAAGAACCACTATGGCTGCAAAAGAAAAGATAATATTAAAGATATGAATGACAGCAAATTTAATGGAAAGACTACTGGCACATATGTTGTAATTAAGTGAGCAGCTTTACAGTTACATGAAACTGGATACAGTACTCAGCCATGTTTTTAGGCTAATACAAATCCCTCCGTGTCGCTGTGTTGTTTGTTAATTCATAGCTTATGACAGGCAAACATGATGTGGTTCGTAAACAGCAAACACAATAAACATCAGCCAATTTTATGTGCACATTAGCCGATTTTCCATCAGGACACTAAAACTGGCCAAGCGTTGAAGAGCTGTACATCAATAATTAGTGTTAGCATTATTGCCTGTGATGCTTCCTTGAATGCAAGCTGTTGAGTTGATGACAATAAACACATTGTCATCATCTCTGCAGGAAATTTAATTTGACATCCAGCCAAAATGCAACAAATCAAGTTAAGAGAAAGTGAACATGGAGATAACTCTCCTGTAATAATTTCTTTGTTTGGCAAAAATATGAGCCAGTTTTACCAACTCAAACAGGATGTAGAATGTAGCTGCAGTGTGTCTCTGCCGATAGGTTGCTTACAGTGAGAAAAATCTTTCCCAAGTGTTAATGAAGTCATGACGCCAAGTAATATCTGATGACACGCTACAGCTTGGAACTTGTTCTTACAACTAATGAGTCATGCCTCTTTGGGTTAATGATGACCTCTCTGTGCGATGTTAACACTAACATCTATTTAATAAAATAACATCAGCGAGGAAAGTACATTTTTACACTGGTGCAATCTTTTAAGAGGAGTTCATTATGCTACATTAGCAATAACGAGCAAGATAGATCAGTGCTCCTGCAGAGGCGTCTTGGCATCACAAGCTGAATGTATTATGGGGAAATAAAAATATGATGCAAAGGAGATTAGAAATAAGATTTACGCATGTCACTACTGCGCCAGAACTGTAATATTTTTTTCAATCACTTTAACACATCAGTCTGTACTGAAGCTACTTTTTCCTAACTCATGACACAGCCTGCATTGAAAACATGCATCTTGATTAAGCAGATAATCTCACCTCCAAAACTCTTCATACATGTGTCAAAATCAGCTCATTTATCCAAACATAAGCAAAAATTCTCACTCAGAAGCAAACACTGTCACTCAAAATATCCTGATTTAAAACACACTAACAACACGGAGAGCTCCCATAAAGAAATAATGAACTGTTCTCTTTGAACTTTTATTCATCACATAAATAAGCAATTTATCAGAAAACAACTTTTTCACTTTATTGACTGCACAAAAAATGTGTGCAAAAATGAAGCAGAAATGCAGCTGTTTCAATATTCTTTGTAGAATCATACATATTGTAATGCTTTAGAAATAAAAAAAATTGAAAACAAGACATCCCTCAAAGACAAAAATGATTTTCTTTTACATTTTCTGCAGAGATTTTCTATATATTTTACATATATCTTTTTAGATTTGAATGTTTTCTGCAAAGTTTTCAAAACAGTGTGTTAAAATTTGAAAATGTGCTGAAAATGCATAGTGTTTTGCAGCTTGTGGTGTGAGAGTGAGAAAAGTTTATGAATTTTGTAGAATGTGGTCATTCAATGCATTCGGTGCGAAAGCAATAAAAAATGACTTACAGTTTAGCTCACATGCTCTTCTGCTTCACTGATTGTGTGAAATTTAAAAAATGTGACAAAAGTGCTGACTGATGTTTTAAAGCAATTGAAAAAAAAACTGCAAATGTCATGTCTACATAAATGTAAACTCAGAACTGTTACATTAGCCCTTGGAGATGAAATGTCTTACAGGACAACATATTCTTGGAGAGCTAGACTGTGGCGTGTAAGTGTGAAAGGTGATGATGGACTAAGATGGGGCATAGCCTTCAGCTTTGATAAATCATGAAAACAGTGATGCATCTGCCTAACCTGTATTTACTCAAGGAAAATTTGTGTAGAGTGCATAATGTTGTGACTATTGTATTCTGTATGTGGCTCAAGGGGATTTTATGATGGAGCCCTATATCCAAAGAAAAGGTGTGTTGAGACCAAGCATGAACAGTTTTATCAAACACAGCGGCATTTCATCTTTCAGTTCATATAAACGAATGTGGGTAATTCTATTCAAACAGTGGTGGCACTGAATAAGTGTGACAAGAGAGAGAGCCAGCTCTGTACGGGCTGCCCACTGGACTCCATCGAGGAGATGATGGACAGAAGGATGTTAGCCAAGCTGACATCCATCATGGACAACACCTCCCACCAGTTGCACCACACCGTGGAGGACCTGAGCAGCTCCTTCAGCTGCAGACTGTTACATCCACAGTGTAGGAAGGAG
>JAQQAE010012176.1:0-13280 GCA_029823295.1 Pseudamia nigra | reverse complement strand
CCTCTCTTATCTTTTTAAATGGGTGAACTTGCACATTTTTACATTTCCCAATACTTATTGTCCCCACTGTATGTGTCAATATCTGAGGCAATATCTCTTTGCTTTCCATTTCATGCATAATAATAAACTCACTAACATCTGACTATTGTCCTCAATGTGGAGGAGCTCAATCAGGTACGAGTAGAAGTGTGACGCATGAATAGTTACAGGTAGTTATTGCTTCAATGGACACACAATAACCAGAATTTGCCACCATTTGTCCATCCTGATTCTATGACATACTGTAAGCCACAGTTTCTAGCTCTGTAGTAGTTACTAGTACAACTGTTTTCAAATCCACGAGTAAGTGTCTGATCTCGTCAAACTGTGGGGTTGTAAGCCACCTTGACTGGCATGTCACCTGTCTAATCGTTTATACCACTACTAGCTAAATTCCTAACATTGTAGACTGCATCTTTAAGTCTTTTGCAGCTGACTTTAGCTGTTACATGGGCGTGTTCAGTAGACAGTAGTGTCTGGGACAGGAGTGTTGATTTGGGGTTTACTTGTTTAAGGAACTGCCAACAGACTGGCTTTAGAGGTTAACCATGCATTTTGTCTTAATGTGCAATTTGTCTCCCAGAATGACGAAATTTTACATTTGACATTTCTGAGTGACTGAAGACTTACCTTTTCTAACTAAGGACTAAACATGACAGACTATTTTACATAGAGTTGAACATTTTCTGCCTTAATCTGGGATATTACTCTTGGAGACTTCCCACTTATGGATCTACTCATCACGTCATCCACATAACCTGGGTTCAACTTTAGACCCCTCTGCTTTGTGTCCAATGCCTATGTCAGATTTTAAACAGCACTTCAAAGATTTTTAAATGACAAGATGTTTACCACTGCTCTCATCTTGTCTTTGCCATCTTTGATGCAGTTCTCTAATTTCTTACTCTTTCTTTATATCCCATCAAATCTTGTTTTTCTCAGTGCTGCCATTTTTGTTTCACATAAATATTCCAATATGAATTGGATCAAATTTGCTTGTGAATTTGATGGTTTTGATTCTCAGCCTTCTTACCTTTCATTGTATTCTCTCTATGTCTGCCATTAGTTCATCTCTTTGTTGTATTTGTTTATCAGTCTTTTACCTGTTTTTCTTCACTCCATGTTTGCATGCTGTCCTTCACACATTCTGCCTTAAATATTCTGATTATTTCCTGATTTTATTTACTCCTCTCTCCATCTCCTCCTACACTCCTACCTTTTGTCTTCTCCCCAGAACTGCACTCGTCCGTCTGAGCCCCCTGTTCTCTCCATACCCCTCATAGGAATGATTGTTATAGTGGCCTTGATTTGGTGCTGGTGGGAGGAGCTGGCATCATAGAGGGGACCAGGTACGGCCATGCCCTTCTTTCTCTACCACAGTCAGTTTAGATTCCAAAGGTGGCAGAATAATGGGATTTCTTCCAAGCTAACTGCCTGTAAGTTGTTGTCTCTGCTGAAAGGCTTAGTAATGGTATTGTATTTTGACATTTCCACAGGCATTACTATTGCATGTGAAAGAAACAAATATAGTTAGCAATATCCACCAATATCCTAGCAAAATTTAAAGGGGGACCAACTTCATTTCATGGAAGATCAGCTTTGCAGTTGCACAACAAAGGTTCTCCTGGACTCAGAGGGAGGTCTGTAGACACCAGAACAAGGAGTGGAATGGGTGCTTCCACCACCACTGAGGTAGTCTGGAGTCGATACCTTGGTCAAGAAAGAACTGAGAACTGGCACTCCCTTCTAATGAACATGGCAAGACCATGCTGAGTGTCAGCCAACACTGAAGAGTATCCAGAAAGTTGAATCTCATCCATGTGTGCTGTTTCAGGAAGGTGTGTTTCTGTCACACACAGCACAGACACCTGCATGGTGTCTGGGCAAGCATCTGAGGTGAGGTGACCAACCACCAGTGCGTCTGACCACAGTCTTGTGGATAATTCCAAGCAAAAGGTCTCCTTTTTCTCAATGTATTCAAGAGTTTTTCTGCCCAAATTGGCCCAAAATGACCCAATATGGTCAAAAGTAGAAGAGACATCCTCAGACATTGTTATTTTGCACCACAGTGCCAAACTGTAAAAATCAGGGTATAACTGTAGGATTTATGCCTCTTAAATGTCATCTTTCTACTCTGTCCTAAGTTTTTGGGCAGTTATTGCTAATATGACAGAAAGTACCCCAAGAGAATTCTGTTGTGGACCCTTCTGAATTTAATCCAAATCAGATGGAAACTGTAGAAGATATGGTTCTGGACGGAAGGACAGACGACCTGACCGACGTACGGATGGACGTACAGACCCCAATGCGATATTTCCCACTAACTTTTCGTCAAGGTGGGAGATAATAAAACATATTTTGTACTAGTCTGATGGGCTGCATCCTTGTAAGTTTAAGGGTCTTCTGTATAAGGAAGCTGATTTTAAAAGCAATTGCACATGGAACCACAGTAATTTAGGGGTACATTTGGATTTTAAAAGTAACAGTAAGAGGGACTATTCCTATAAACAAAATACAGCAACATCTCAGTGATGCAGAAATCCATCAATGAGATTTCCAGCCTCATAAAACTTTAGCAAGAACCACTTTTAGAAGATAGAATCCTCAGCTGTGGAGCCTTAAGTAATACACATGTCACGATGTAGTACAAAGTTTATCTTATGATTCTCTCACAATCCAAGATACAGTCACAGAAATATTCCTATGATCACTTATAAAAAAGAGTAAGTACTAAATCTTAACATTTGAGAAGGTACAAGTGGCATAGGTTTCTCATTTGTACTTGGAAAAAAATCACCTGAAATAACTGTGAGGCTGCATTGACTGCCATTGGCCAACTGACAAATATGACATTCACAGATGTGGTAGCCAATTTTTTTATCTGATGTGTTTCCTATCCCTGTGCAGACAATACTTACCCACTCGTAAAACCATTGTTTTATAATACTACCAATGACCCAGACTTCCACATGGCAACTGTAAAACACTTTAGACAATCACAGAGGGAATAAATCCCCAAATTCTCCTTATTGTATGATTTGACTGATGTTGGACAAGATGCAGTAAATGCTTAGAGGTTATAGCTTTGAACCTCCAGCTGGGATTTTATGGCCTCGAGATCAACGCGTTGGCCTTCTCTGGCACTGACAGAGTTGAGGTCAGATGACAGCTGCTCAGCTCCTCAGAGACATGTTAAACAGATTTAGTTTAAGACCTTTCTCTTTAAACTGTAAGTGTTGGTTTATGTGTGGTTGTCTTGAGGTTTATGTGGAGAGTGTGTGTAAAAATGTGACCAGGAGAGTGTCAGTCGTCAGCTTTCAGGGGAGTTGAGGATTAGCTTAACCAATTATTTCCAACATGACATCACTGCTGAAATCGCACACACTTTTGTGACAAATAGCATTATTGAGACATTCGTTGACATAATGTGTTCTCTCTCTTTATTCTGGCCATAACTACCACAGCTGAATACCATTCCTTTGCCCTCAAACAACCCCTTGAAGGTCCATTTGGCTAATGGTCAAAATGTTTTAAATTCATAGGCTAAGTATTCAGTTCTATTTGTGTCCAAAGAATAAATTCAAATGGCAAAGAATCACGCAACCATCTCTGCAAATGCCAAGTACCATTTAGACATTTAGAGTATTCCTTATTGGCTCTCAATCATTTTTTTACAATGCTATTCCCCAAAGTCATTAGAATTATAGTTGTGATGTTTGAATAATATTTACAACTTTATATTTATTAGTATTGTGGTTATAGCTGTCATTCTTGGGCTGGATGGTTAGACGACAGGAGGATGAAAAGTTTTACTGCTTCATCCAGGACATGAAACTCCCCCACGCTTCAATAAACACTTCAGATTCTTTGGAGATGCTACCTTAATACACAGTAGTGTATTACTATATACGTATCCTTCTTGCTGCAGCAAGCTTATGCAATGTTGCAACATTTATTTCCGTCGAGAGTTGCATTAATCTTTCACCAAAATCTCATGTGCATGGAGATTTGGGGCATTTGCTATAGTCTTCTCCAGCACATCTCAAAGATTCTCAATATAGTTATGTTGTAGACTTACCTTTAATGATGTCTCATGAACCACTATATGAGCCCCATGAATCCTGGCAATGCCAAGTTGTAATATGCTCATCTCATCAGTGAACAAAAATTCAGTGATGGAAAATGATAGTAAAAATGAGAAGCTTCTCACTGCATCAATTAGGGACAAATAATTTGTAGCACCTGAAACATATTAATCACTGCAGTAAATATCCACTGGAAGGCTCTGAATGATTTCCTGAGTTAAATCCCGATGGTGACTTTTTCTTGGACGGATAGTGCATATCACAGAAAGCTGAAAGGTCCTGGATGACGATACAGTCCTTAAGCAGATTCCAGATGATCTTAAAGAGAAGGTTGAGTTTCCACACATCCGTGGAAAAGTCAGAAGTCAGTAAAGAAGTTGTGAATATTGAAGTCAGGTAGATGAGCTTTCAGATTCCCTTGTCTAGTCTGTGGTTGTTGAGAAAGTCATAGATGTCCTTAAACACATTCTAATAGTCATGACAAGACAGTTTTAAACTCCACATACCTTTTAAGACACTGGTTATATATGGGTCTGGAAGAATTGCCAGAAAGGAGTCTTTGTTATTCTTCATAGACGGGTCTATTTTTCCTTCCACAGTCTCTTCAGCGATGGGAACCTGAGAGCCAGCGCCAAACTGTCTGACTGATTGGAAGCATATACCTCTGAGTACATAATTTTATTGATCCTGGCGTTTTCTAGGATGATTGTGCTTTATAAAATAGTCAAGTCAAGCTCATACATCCACACTGCTGGAAACTTACAACAAAAGATAACACAATCTGTAGTAATGCTGAAAATGTGTGCCTGCCTACTTTTTTCCCACACAGAAAAGTGCTCAGGAAACAGTCGGGGAGTCAATAAAGAATTAGAGTGATAAGCAGAACTGTTAATGGCACTGGTATTAATATTGTTTTTATAAATTCTCATCTCTAGCCCCTCGTCTGCTTTTCATCTCATGACCTCATTAAATGGACAGAGTTCATTGGTCCAACACTTATTTCAGACAGAAAATACATTCAACAGATTAAACAGAAACATCTGGATTTAACTGCCTAGCTCCTCCTCTGAACATAAATTCAGACTGAAATACAAAGTCATTTTGTTTGATTTCTATCGTAGTGTAATAAATGACCATAGTTTGTTATTGCTTTACATTTTTCTTGGCTCGCCATTCGTTAGTATCTTCTCTGAAATGAGATAGTAGAACCACAGAGTTACTGCTTCAGAAGCCCCTACTTTAACAATAGGTGGATGTTTGCAGAAGCCGTGTGACCTTCGCAGACCCTGCTGAGCTCATTCCATCCTCCTTCTTCACAGACAGACTCTGAAGGCTGGAACTTGGCCGTGGTGGCGGTTGCTGTGGCAGCTATCGCAGTTCTGGTCGTCCCCAGCTTCACCAGGGCCTGAGGACTTGTACAGGAAGTGACCTCACGGTTTGTCCTGAGAACTCTGGGATTGTGGGATTGCGTCACCCATCCAGCGCCGCCCTCATACATGTCTGCTTGTTGCATTTCTCTGTTTTGTGGGACAGTGCCGAGAAGACGCTTTGACCTGCTCCACTCGGACGTCAGTGGACACTGGGGGAAAAGCAGTAAGACTGTTTATCTAACAAAATCTCTTCCTGCAGGATGTCTTTGTACTGTAGGCCAGTAGCATCATTGATTGACTTCCAAATATCCACAATCAAACTGAAATTTGTTGTCTTACTTGAAATGTGGTGAAAATACACAAAATATGGATTTAAATGCATTTTAGGTGGATTTAATGTCAGGAAATGTGTTTAAAGTGTTGTGTTGTTTCCCTGTTAAGGTCACTTTAAAAGAAAATAGGTCAACAATTTTTTTTTGTTCATTGAAGGCTTTAAATATTCTCTTTATTTTGCCCAACAAGTCAAATGCTAAAATGTATTTATACTGTCATATTAAGAGAAAATAAAAATCAGCTCAACATAACATTGACAAATGTGCAAAATAGGTGAAAAATTATGATTATTACATATTTTATTTATTTGAATGTAGCAATTCCCAGATAAACCTTGATATGAAAATGAAAGGGTTTATACACTACACTGTATTGACTGTGTAAATGTGTATTAATGAGTAAATGATAACAATTAGTTTAACAAATGAGCAACACATTTAATTCTGACGCTGACTTTGGCTCAGCTTCTTCACACTGAGCAAAGAACTGAGTAAAGATAATTAATACAATCAGCAGCTTCTGACCTATTTGAGTTGACTAGTTCTAAGTGACATTTTTAACACATATTTAGTCAAAGAGAAAACGTTTTATAAGGAAGTCAAAGAAAAGCTGCACCTTTTGTTTAAATGTAACTTCAGTAATTAATCAGTGAATGATGTTGCCCACAAATTATTTAAAATTCCTTGCCTTATTTTTCCTGAAAGAATATTTCACACTTGATGAGTTAAACTGATTACAAAGTGAACTGTTTGTTCAAAGCAGTAGCAAATAAAAAAACACAACATTTATGTTGGAACGTGTCACAATCTTAATTTCAGTCCCGCTTAATGCTCCATTATCTCATTACGCCTGTTGGTTCTGAAAATACTACATTTGTTTTTGTAGCATGAAAAATGAGCAGATTAAATTAAAAATATGTACAGTATATTAGCTTTATTTTACCTGCCTAACTCTTTATAGATCAATTTTAAATGTCTGCATTTGATGTTCGTACCAAAAAAGTAGCATGGTCATGTATTAAATACAAATATGACTTCTTTTAAACGCAGAAACATTTCCGATGAGAGATTATGTGACGACTGATTTCACTGTGCCAGCTTAATGCTCAGACTGTACCAGAGTTGCTTTAAATTTCAGATTGATATTTTTGCACATTTTTAAAAAATGCTTATTTCATTTTTTTCGCAGGCGTGCAGGGAATCATAAAATACCTGTTTGTGTACGTAATGGTTAAGAATGTTCCACTGTTAGGAGAAATTATTAATGTAATTTTCATATATAGCGTTGACACAGAATCTGATCTGCACGTCTGGTTTAGCCCAGGATATCCCAGACGTTCAAGTTCTTAATCTTTTTTATTCAGTTTTTTTTTTAGAATCACTCTTTAAATTAATGCCGAGGCCTGACTCGTGTTTACATTATGACAAAATAGAAAAATGAATCCTGTGTTTAAATGACTGTGATTATTTTTAGGTGGGAATCAGATTTGTTCTCTCTTGCATGTGAACTTTTACCAAATAATGAATAGCTTCAAAAGGAACAAACATTCCAACTTATTTGTGAAAACAACACTGCTGAGATTAGAAATGAACAATCGCTTGAACTGTTTGTGTGACAGGTGAAGTCACATTAATGACCCAAAGCTGGTCTGTCCTAATCCACGGCATTTTATTTTAGTATGATTTATTATTTATTTTTGATAATGCAATTAAAAGACTAATCACCAGTAAAAGTGGACAGGTCGTCTTAATCCACATTTTCCTTATTGTCTCTTTTGTTTCTACATTGTATATCAATATGTAGAGCGTCAAAACAATGTCGTGATTAACACTAAGCAAAATTTTGCATGTTTCAAAGTAGCCAGTGCTCACTTTGATCACAGCTTTGCACACTCTCCTTTGAGGTCCTCAGTGTTCATGTAGGAAAATACAAAAATAAAGACAAAAACAGGCAGGTCAGAACTCGACTCTAACTGCAAATAACTATGTTGCGTTCATACATTATTACTGGTTAGTGTTATTTACAGATATACACGGATGATGTAAATAATGATGACAAAAAAAGTCCATTTATTTTGGAAAGTAGATTACTTGTAATACTTGAAAGTTCATTTTCACCAAATATAAGCTTCATTTAACTTTAGGAATGATGTAAATAAAAGTACTCTTAGTGGGTCAAAATTACTGTGACAATAGTTTCACCCAATCAAAAGTAATGGAATTATGAATTCAGTCACATTACTTGTCATTATAAGACACTAATACAATAATCATAAGGTCAGTTTAATTGCTATTATATAATCATGATGAGTATGTGATATTCTTCATGAATTTGGTTCTGGTGTTTTCTTGGTGATTTTAATGGAGTCAGTTGTAACATTTACTTTAATTTCACACTGTGTATTTAACAGGAAATGAACTCAAAATGTTATGTAGTCTTTAATGTAGTGTCTCGTGTAATTGTTATGTAATTTACTTTATTTATATGTGATTTGACGCAATCAATGTCATCCACTAAAATGCTTTGCAAAGTGAGAAATGTTTTGGTGTCAGTCACCGAAAAGCCAGTGATCAGCCTGCTCTTTTTTTCTGTCAGTAATAGAAAGTTATTCCTGGAAGCTGCATGTTAATACTACTCTGTAAACTGATTATTTATTTCCATATGTTTTATTTTTTGTGCAAACTTTATGATGAATTGTACTGTACATACCGTTTGACTCATAACTGAAGTTATTTTTCATACAGCTGATTAGTCTGTGGTGAATAATATTTGTGAAATAACATTATTAGCAACAGAGCACGGGGATGAATTTATTTATTTAGTAATACTGACCAGCCAATATGTGACCGTACTGTGTATCTTTACTCTGTGAGATTTTTAAATTATTTGTTGAGTCTTTAGTTACAACAAATAGCTGTGATTGTTATTATAGCCTATAATTTTTTCTCTTGAACTACAATTTTTTAAAATGTTATTTTGATTTCTGTCTTCACAATGTGCACGCTTAAAAGAATTTGCTTTACAAATTGTGTTGGTATTAGAAACCTTTTTCAAAGTATTGTGTCTTGTCCATGTAGACCTACTAGTGTTGCATGTTAGATTTTACAAGTAGTGATTTTGCATGAGGTAGACGAGTAGATTCAGCAGCTGTAGCATTTTTAGCAACAGTGGCAGCATGAGCACTGTAATCCAATTCTTCCCTTAGTTACTTTAGTCCAAAGACTGTTTTATTAGATACTAGTTTCATAGTTACAAGGAGTAGTTTTGTGAAATCCTCTTGCTCTGTCTTCCAGGTGAAAAAATACGTTTTGTGTTAGACTAACAGGCCCTTTCACACCAGTGACATGTGAAATTGTGTTGCCCACCGCCTGAAAATCCACATGGGAATTTCTCCACATGACTGTTCACACAGGCTCTGGTTCAGTTATCCATGATGTCCTGTTTCATTTCCCTAAAAAAAGCTAACTCACTGCAGGTGATATTGTCAGGAAAGTTTGAGGTTTGTGTAAGCTGCCTTTTGTTGTTTTTTATTTCTTGGTTAATGTTGTGCCTGGGAGATGCTTAATTCCAGTTTAGACCAGAGGTTGTATAATAATTGTACTGAGGGTGTTGGATTCATGATAATAGGATTCATGGGGCAAATATATCTACAGTATATGCATAATTCCACAAAGATCAAACTCCAAATATTTTCCCACACCCTTGTTCATAATAACCACATATTTTTTTGTAAATTTCAATATTAAATTTTCACACAAATATCTGTACTTGATTTGAACAGAATTCAACTTATGACTGGTAGCAGGTTGGATTCCATATGCACTAGTATCTCGTTTTTTTCTGACTTTTTTCTGAAAAAGGCAAAATCCTAATAAGCTGTTTACATGACCAATGAAAGTGAGTATCCCTGTTTACGTGCAACTGTTAATACCCTTAGTAAACAAACAACTTTTTAAAGGTGGCAGCAGTTCCACTGTGTAAACTCAGCCTTTCTGTTTCATTTCTTTAGAAACTGTGCTGAAAAAGTCCCATTTTGGATATTTTCTCATGTCTTAAATTCTGATGATATCCTGTGTTACAATGTTTTGAATTACTGTAGGTGCTTTTCCCCGCTGACCAGAGCTGTGGACTTTTCTTTGTACCAGACAGAATTTTTGTCTCCATCACAGCTGATGTAAGCTCACTATTGAGACACATTTTCTGAATATGCCCAGTACCAGCATATCCCATATGTCTTCTTCAGAAAACTCTCCATTTGGGAAAAGGCTTATTTCAAAATATCCAACCAGAATCTACTGTTTACATGACTCATGAATACTGCCATATTTGGAATAAAATGGGAGCATTGGTGCATGTAAACACAATCATTGTTAGCTCAGCTTTAGTGCTGTCTGGTTTACTTTATCTTGTTCGTCAAGAGTACAAGTAAAAAAAGTAGCTTGAAGTGTTCTCATTTTGCCACAAATCTAGAATAAAATTTCATGTTTACTGTGTCTTATAATACAGAAAAAGGGTTACCACAGCCAAGGGGTCTTCACAGTGGTGAAACTTTTAGGCATGTAGCAACACCAACATAGAATACCAAAAGCAGTTCAGTTTAGCCAGGTGTTATTATTTTAACAAATAAAACTATACATAACACTGGCAGCTTGTTGTTTAGTTAGTTATTTAATTGTCAAATGTATAAATTGCTAGCTTCGCCAATGTAATGGTCACTTTCTCTATGTAATAATGTTGTAGCTACAATCATTTTTTTTTAAATGACTAGCTTAGCACAAAGATGGGGAGAAGGGAGAAACTACCAACCTTCTTACAAAGGTCTTTCATATTTTCATTTATGAATTAGTTTGAAGAAAATTGATGAATAAAATGAAGAAAATGTTATTAAACACATACACAGAAATATTTTAGTAGAAACTAATGTTAGCACTAACAGTCTCCCTGCCTCTGTCTTTGAGCTAATGCTAAGCTAACAGTGGTCCCGGATTGTATGTATCTAAAATGTCAACATGATTTCTTTGATGTCTTAAAAACTCAGATCAGTGTTCAATTTTGTAGCAGCTGCACCTTTGTCATGTGTCATTTGTTTTTGAGGCTGTGTTCGTCACTGTCAGTGCTGCCGTATGAACTGACTGATGTTTATGCTTTTGGCTTCTGTAAAATACTGAACGTAATATGTTTAATGTCCATTTGGGTTGGGATTTTATTTATTTGTAATGACTTTATTAAAAGGGTCTGTACATTTTGTAAATGGACTGTCTAATAAAAACTGGTTTATGCTTGTCTTTAATGTCTACTGTAATAAAATGTAAGATATGTTTTAATTTTTTTAAATATCATTCTGGGGCCATATGTGGTCATTAAATAAAAATAATGACCAGATTTTAGAAAATGTTGATGAAAAACACCTTCCTTTTAAATTTTCCATGCCATTACCATTTTTATTTATAGAGCACTTTAAAAACAACAACATGGCTGACCAAAGTGCTGTACATTCAAATAGACATAAAGACAAAACACAAGTCAGACATATAACTAAGACAAAAGATTAAAAACAGAAACAAAACAATAAATAAACAGCTAAACTAAAAAACAGTTAAAAACAGACTAAAAATAACTAAAAAAAATTGTCTCACTGTGGGTCAAAGGCCTGTGAATAGAAATGTGTTTTTAATTGAGGCTTAAAAACAGCAACTGAAGGAGTCTGATGAGCAGAGGGAGCTCGTTCCAGACTTTAGGACCCAGAACAGAGAATGCTCGATCCCCTCTAAGTTTCCTCTATGGCTTTGGAACGACTAGAAACAACTGGTCAGAAAACCTGAGGGAGCGAGAAGGTGTATATGGGTGCAGCAGGTCAGACAAATAAAAAGGGGTGTGGCCATTCACAGACTTAAAAACATAAAAATTTTAAAACAGATTTGGAACTGAACAGGAAGCCAATGAAGGGAGGCTAAAACTAGTGTGACATGCTCTTGCTTCTTTGTGCCTGTTAAAAATCTGGCAGCAGCATTTTGGACCAGCTGAAGCCTAGAAATTGAAGCCTGACTAATTCCAGCTAAAAGCGAGTTGCAGTAATTCAGGCGAGAGGTAATGAAAGCAGGAATTACTGTCTCTAAATTCTGTTTTGATAAAAAAGGCTTTAATTTTGACAGCCTTCTCAGATGGAAAAAACAGGATTGCACTATTCCATTGAGTTGCTTATCAAGTTTCAGGACTGCATCCATTTTAACCCCTAAATTAGTGACACAGGCTTCTTATAAGGGGCCAGAGAGGAAAGGTGGACAGAGGGAGGACTGCTGGTGCTGTTGGGTCCAAAGAATTATGACCTCAGTCTTTTTCTCATTAAAATTCAAAAAATTAAGAGCCATCCAACTCCTGATGTCAATAAGGCAGTTAAGGAGAGGCTGAACAGAGCATGCCCCTGTACCCTTTAGAGGGCAATAGACTTGGCAATCATCAGCTTACAGGTGGAAGGAAATATCATGCTTCCGAAAAATGGCACCAAGTGGGAGGAGATACAGTGAAAACAGAAGTGGCCCGAGAATGGAGCCTTGTGGTACTCCCCAGGGGAGGTCAGCAGAGGTAGAAGTAAAATTTATATTGTGTTAAAAATAGTTTTGTTAATATTTACTATTACAGAATGTTTGATTGTGAAGTGTTCTTTGGGGTTCTATAAAGTATAAAAGAAAGTCATAATAAGAAAACAATTTGTTTGTCTCAGTTCTACATGTTCTTTATCTCAGTCAAAGGTTTGGACACACCTTCTCCAATTTTTTTTGTTATTTTATTGGCAATCAATCCATCCATCCATCCATCCATCCATCCATTTTCTACCCCTTAATCCTCTCAAGGGTCTGGGGGGATGCTGGAGCCAATCCCAGCTGACTTAGGGCCAAAACAGGGTACACCCTCGATGAGTCACCAGTTCATCACAGGGCTGACACATAGAGACAGACAACCATTCACACTCACATTCATGTCTATGGACAATTTAGTGTCACCAATTCACCTAATCCCTAGTGCATGTTTTTGGTTGTGGGAGGAAGCCGGAGTACCTGGAGGGAACCCACACAGACACGGGGAGAACATATTGACAACCTATAATACTGTAAATTCTGATAATTCTAGTAAACTTATCCTCTGCAGCAGAAGTAATGCTTAGTTTTTATTTCCTGGGGCAGTCTGGTAGAGTCTCCTGTCAGAAAGAGCTTCAACTCCAACCTCCAGCAGAGCTTCGACAACGACCGGAGGGTGTGTTCCAACTATAGGGGGATCACACTCCTCAGCCTCCCTGGGAAGGTCTATTGTGGGGTACTGGAGAGGAGGATCCGTCTGTTAATTGAATCTTGGATTCAGGAGGAGCAGTGTGGTTTTCCTCCTGGTCATGGAACAGTGGACCAGCTCTACACTCTCAGCAGGGTCCTTGAGGGTTCATGGGAGTTTGCCCAACCAG
>JAQQAE010012175.1:0-13281 GCA_029823295.1 Pseudamia nigra | reverse complement strand
TGTTTTTTTTTTTACAATTTGATTTCACCACACATTTAAGTGGTTACAGGTCATGATCATTCAAGATTTTTTTCCAAACACATTTTTTCTTTGAAGATGATGGTTCGCCACTATCCTTATATCACATGTTGCCAGCAGAAATTATCCGATGGGAGGCTCGCACCTATTTGCTTAGTTATATCCAGGGGGTGACCTTTTTTTTGGCCAGGCAGTTTATTAGATGTGTTAGATTTGTAACAATGGGGATTTTAGTCCAATTTTTTGCTGATCTGTTGACACAAATACAGAATGAAACCTTCCAGATTGTTTGAGAGGACCACTGACAGGCAAATCATTTAGAATTCGACTATTAAAATTTAAAGCCGATGGAAAAAGTGAAGAAAACACACACCCCCTTACACATTTCTTCTATAGTTACTGACACCATAATTGCTGCGGGTAAAATGCTCGGCTGGCATCTTTACATCATTGTCATGAAGCAGTGATTTTATAACCTCTGGCTGCTGTGTTTAGTTCATAAACATTTTGTTTTACAAGGTTCTGTTCATTTGCTGTCAGCACCAACTGCAAAGGAAGTTTCAATAAAAGACATGCTACCAGTACTGGTGGCAGAGGGTCAAAAGAAAGCAATTCACACTGATTATGACTCTTAGAAAAAATGGCTTAATATTCCTTGACAGAGTTTTTGGAGGCACCATCTCACAGCTCTTGGTGGCAGTTCTCTTTATAGTGCTTTAAAACTGCCTTTTGCCTCCAGCCGTGATAGCTGCCACCCAGTCTTGAATCATGAACAGACTTTCTACAGTGTATTTGTTTTGCTACGGGTATGCATATTTTCCTTTGTTTATTTCATGACCAAGTCTTTCTGTTCTGCTTGTTACAGTAGTCATTCATGCCTATTTTAGACATTTTTACTGGGAGGAGGAAAAGAAAAAATTATCTGAACAAAACACAACTCTTTGGAAATATGCTGACCGGCAGCCATGCAGGAAATATGCACCACTCGCTGTATAATAGGACAAGAGTTGAACACTCAAAAAGGACTTGTTTGTAGTGTGAGACAGCAACAAGTACAGCGCATCTCAAATTTGAACCAGCTTCACGTTTTTCCTCATTTCTCACACTCAGACCCTGTTTCTCTTTTTCTTTCCCATTGCATTCCATCACTCCTCATACTATTACCATACCCATTCTAACTTCTTCATCTTTGCATACAATTGTAGCACACTCAGACACACTTGTTGCTTTGGAGACTTTTGTAACACAAACAGCCATAGAGGAATGAGAAGATTAAGGGAAGACACAGACAGGTTAAAGACAGTCAAAGGGAGACAAGAAAAAGAGCCTAATTCAAGATTGATGGCTGCTAATCAACTTTCATTATGATTGACAAGGCACTTTGGGCTTCTAATTGACATTTGTAATAGCCTCAAAGCCTAGAGACTGAAGAAATGAGAGGTTGGCACACAGAAACGTTTCTTTAGGCTTTGTAGAACTAGTGTCGCTGTACATCAGAGAACAAATGACAAGCCAGAGGAATACATGAATGAGCAAAATCAACGAGAGGCAAACTGCCATTTTAATCTGGCAACATTGTCAGTAGATTTATCAACTTCTCAGACCTTTGCCAGAAAAGCCACTGGCTACAAATCTGGTGAGATTTTCCAGACTCTAGAAACAAAATTGTGTCCTGTTGCAGCAATTGGCAGCCAGTAATGTCTAATGCTGACCCAGGCCGATTGGTTTGATGAATGATACAATCAATACATCAATATTCTGATCATTTGTCTCACTCAACAGAGTCAGCCGAGTCCATATCAAATTATTAGGTTGGATTGTGCAGGATTTTTCATTAAATGGCTTTTTGTTCTTGTGTGGGCATTTTCACTAAACTGAATTAAATGTCATCTCATATATGCTGGTTTCAGCATTATCCTACTTTTTGGTTTAGTCATGTTTTTGTTTTGTATAAGAAATGTAACTTAGGCTTAAAGTTTTTTTTCCCTGCCTTGTCTGGCAACTTGGCAAACAGAATTGTGGTCTGAATGCCTTGTGCCAAAACTCATTTGCTTTGCCAAGAGGACCTCTACATACCCACTGCAGGCACCACTTGGAAATAAGTGTATTTACAGTATTTATTGTTTGATCGTTTTAACATATAATACAGCAAGACAATGCCGGAGCTGACAGGTAGGGAAAGCCAAACTGACAGGGAGACAAAGAGAAACAAAGAGGGAGAGATAGGAATCGAGAGAAAGATGGAAAGACGAGGAAACACAACACAGTCTTCTGTTCCATCCATATCAGCATCACCATATCCTGCATCTGTGAAGGAAAGTCACAACAACTGGTTAAAGTTATCCATCCATCCATCCATCCATCTTCTGCTTATCCTGGTCAGGGTCGCAGGGCCAGCAGCCTAAGCAGAGAGGCCCAGAGTTCCCTCTCTCCAGTCACCTCCTCCAGCTCCTCTGGAGGGTCCCCCAGGCATTCCAGGCCCAGATGAGAGAGTCCCTCCAGCATGTCCTGGGTCTGCCCCAGGACCTCCTCCCAGTTAGAGCTAGTTTGGGCAACCAGGGATTGGACCACCAAGGCCCCTTTTTTTAGGCTGCCACCCAAAAGACACAGCACTGGCCCATTACGACCCTTCCTGCAAGTGGTGGGCCCACAGAAAGGCAAAGTCATAAGGGTTGTTAGTCTGACTTGTCACCTAGGACCAATTTGCCTTGGAAGACACTACCAGGGGTGAATTGCCCCCGACAACATAGCTCCAAGGATCACTCAGGCACACAAACCCCTCCACCATGATAAGGTGGTGATTCAAGGAGGGGAGGTTAAAGTTAAGCCTTTCAAATTTAGCATAAAATCCAAACACAAATGCATCCTTTTGATAGAGGTTGCAGGCAGTAACTGAATATAAATACCTAGGCATTCCAGGCTTTCCTTCAGGCCTTAGGTGAAGGTTTGTCATAGATTTAAACTCAACCTGTCAAATTTCAGTTGTATTAGCCATCATTTATCTCTTGAAGCGGCCTTGGTGTTCAGTGATTCTGTCTGACATCATGTACCACTCTTCTAAAACCACTGTGGTCTCTGTAGGAACAAGTTGTAATCACAACTCTGTCACTCACACCATTGTCCAATCATAACACAATATAATATGCTAAACTGGGATAACATGTTTAAATATGCAAATGCTTGTCTTCTGTACAACATTATCCATAATCTATCATCTCCTCCACTCAAAGACTTTGTGAATGATCAAACAACAGCATATTGTTTAACAAGAGGTGCAGCAAGAGGGGGCTGCATCATTCCAGTCAGGAAACGTCATTTTGATCAGTCTGCTTTCTCATACAAAGTAGCACAAGTGGAACATATTTCCAGCACATCAGGGATTTGGATTCATATCAGTCCTTCAAAATTCACCTGAAAAAAAAAGCCTCATTCACAACCAACTTTGACCATTAAAATTTAGGTCTTTATGTCTATGGACTGTTTTAAGGTCTTGGCATGCTGTTTTAGTGAGGTTTTATCTTACTATGTCAATTGTTTGTTGTCCAATTATTACTTGAATGTTAATTATTTGTTATTCTGTTGAAAATTTTTAATTAGATGTGTTGACATTGTATTTTACATTTGGGTTGACTAGGAACATCTGTCCACGGACTACAGATGAAAAATGGCCCTCTGGCTCCAGTGCATTTACAGAAATATTTATTAATGAATGAAGTGAACAAGTTGAGCTTGTGGCCATGTTTTTTGGATGCACAATGTCAAAAGTAAAGGCACCAGGTCATAAAAGTTCAAAATGAGTTTTGTCATATAGTGACTTTATTGTGAGTCCTAGGGCCATCAAATTTTGAACATACAGTACAGTACATGTCTTGAGGTGGGCCTTCTGCATCTCCTTCTTCAAATGATCCTTTAACCCAAACTCTGCCAACTTGCACTTGACAAAGATGCCGCCCATGCTGACTCACACGTGCTTGTTGGCACTCGCTCCAATAAAGTTGATATATACATCCAAAAGCAGTCCCAAAATCAACCTGTAAGCAAAGTATGGTGAAAACAGCTTCATTTGAAGTCTTTGACCATGACCTTTAGCCATTTGCCTTAAAAGATGCAGCAATTTGTGCTAGTGCCAAAGTCAACCGGTAGGCCAAGTTTGGTGAACCTAGCTTCATCAGTTTTCAAGTTAGAGCACAGATTGATAAAACTTTTATGACCCTATTATTTTGATCATTGACCTTTTGACTCCATAATCACAGCCACATGTACTCGTCCTATGGTCAACCCGTATACTAAGTTTGGTGAACCTAGCACAGACAGTTGGGTGCACAGATAACACCAACTGCTTCGTCCACACTTCACCTACAACAGCATGGGTAATAATCACATGCAGTCAAAAAGTATTTCTTAAATAAATAGAGGACAACTGTTGTAGAATATTCAGACTAAATGAGATATGGTACTACTGATTATATACACTATGGTCACTGAAGCTAAGCCTTCTTGCAATAATGGTTTAGTGATGAGCCTCTGACACTAAAAAAGAACATTATGTGTGCTGGGAATATTGTTCTGTAATTTTTTTATATGCATGTCCTCTTTTTCACTGTCTTAGGCTCAGAGATGGTGGAGGCTCAGTGTCAAAGGTTTGAGGTGAGGAGTGCTGATGGAGAGAGAGTTTTGTTCTCTGCAGATGAAGAGGAGATCAGCATCGGCACCGAGAAGCTCCGAGTCACAGGTACATACACATGAAGGGTACGACATAAACTCTAATGTCTGTATAAATCAAACAAACCTACATATTCTGAAGCAGAAAGACATATTATCTGATACAGTGAATTCACCATAACGTTAATAAATATCAGGCTAAAACAGACAGATTATGGCCTTTTGCTAGCTGTGAATATATCAATCAAATCTCACTGAATTACAGTAATGTCAATCACCTTATGATACTCCATACATACTTTTCCTGGGACCATGACTGTTGCACTGGAGGGATATAATAGAAATCTCATTCCAAGTTCATGTGACTCCTTTTTATAGCTTCCAAAAATTAGCAAAGTAATCAAAAAAATTAAAATGAAAAAAGGTAAACAGAGCCTGGAGAGCATACGTTTGACCATTTCAGGCATCTTTAACAGGGGTTTTCAACTGATTTTGATTCAGGGACCAATGTTCTGACGACAGTAAGAAGCAACCTGGGGACCACTGACGAGGTTTTTTTCTTACTTGTTACTGCATTTTCTGGGTGTGGGAATTGTACAGTCTGTCTATTCTTGTCAGTATAATCATGGATAGGGGCAGTCTCATGTCATTCTGTTGTTCCAGCCTTGTCTTCTACTCATTCTTCAGGTATGCCAGTGTAGAAAATCTACTCTCACAGAGCAATGTACTGTAGTTGCAAAAGGTACTTTATTGCTTTTGCGGAAAGCTTCAACTGCAAGCTGTTTGACTTCCACCTCTGTTGCTGCTGTTTTTCTTACTGGAAACCGATCCATGATGGTGCTGGCGAGACATTGAATTGACATGGCCAGGGACCACTTGCATGGACCACCAGTGGGCTGTGGACCACTTGTTTAACACCCCTGATTCTTTAAAATTTCTGAGAAATTTTCAGTTCCCAGCAGCACCAACTCATCCTTCTCTGACTCCTTTCTAAAAAAAATGTGTTTGTTTTTGAGTCATTTTTGATTATGCTGATTATACTGTTCATTTGTTTGCAGTGATTTAGTGATTACAATCAACAACCTGGACAAGCTCAGATATAATACTGATAAGATTGTAGATGTGCAGCAGTGAGGTGTCCCCATACTTTTGTTCATGCAGTATCTAAAGTATAGATCAATAGCAAGGTGAAAGTTAATGGTTTCCAGATTGAGCTACTAATACAGTACAACATTCCCCTGATTCATGCAGCACAGATAGATCAGAGGACAGTCAGCTAATCCGTGTTGTCTAACAAGGTTACATGAGGACGCATGGTGCTTATGGTACATGCAGTACCAGAGGAAAGAGGACAGAACAAAAGAACATTACATTGGAAACAGGAATTTAAAGAAGTGTCAAACATGCAGATTGTGTGGAAAGTCTGAGCAACGGCAGGTGAATAAATAGACAGGAGACAATTAAAGGCAATTAAAGTGACATGAAAAGAAAAATGAAGTATTTTAAACAGTTGTCTATGTCATCCCTGATTGCCGTTTCACCTTTTCCACACTCATTTGCTCTCTCTCTCACCGCGGGAGAGAAAGTGACAATGAAGACATCAAGTAAAAGCCGTGGAGTCCTGCTTGAGTCTCTCTATGTAAACAGCTGCATTTACTTGCATTGATCAATATTTGTCCCTTTGTGTTTTGTTCATTTTTACGAACACACAATGGATTTATGCAAATACAAAAAAATCAGCGATGAGGATGAGCACAACCACAACCACACAACTCCCAGCATACATAGACATGGGTAATTACAGGCGCTGACTCTGAGGGAATTAGGCAGCGGAGGATGGAGGGAGAGGTAAAGGAGTGTAGGTCTCGAGGTGACCCTATCTGTCATTTACAGGTTGATGGAGGTGAAGGAAGAGAGCAAGAAGGGTGAAAAGAATGCAAATGGAAACACATTCATTCAATTCATGCATAGAGGTCCAGCTGAGTCATTCCATAGCCCCATTTAGATTTGAAATTTTTACATTTAAGGCTCCTATTATTGTTGTATGACTGTGACTGTCTTGTAACATTACTGATTTATAACAGTAATGGGAGATCATTTAGTTGGAAACATGCAAGCCTGAGTCAAGTAAAATAATGGATCATCATACTTAGTAAGTAAATAGCTGGCTTATTGTTTGCTGTTAGAGTAACATTTTCAGGCATGAATTGTAAAAAAAAACTGGGGTTATGACATTTTTAGCATTTTGGTACCAAACAATGTTGAAAATAACGTACCGTGTAATAAGCATGGTAGTGGTTAAAAATGTTTAATTATGTCCATCAGGCATTCCAGTTTAGTGAAATACAGTCATAAATATGCTGTAGTTACTAGTTGATAATATAAAAACTGTCAACCACACAATTTGAAAGATTTGGTTTTTGTTATTTTTTAATCCCTTTCTTGACAGTTTTTTTTCCTTCTTTTTGCATCTAATTTGAATCATTCACTTGATGATTTTTTTTCTTTGCTTTGCTTAGTCTTAGCAACTTCTTGATTGTTCTTCTCATTTTGTTTACATTCTTCCTATTTCGTTTTTATGCATCAGATGTGGTTCATTATCTTGAACGATTTGATCATTTTTGCTTTTTGTTTAGTTCATTCTGCCTTTGTTCACTTTTTAATTATCTGAATGTTTTATTAATTTTTCCTCACATTTTGTTCACTTTTACTTATTTCCCTTTGTATTTTGTCCCTTTTGCCAATGTTACTCCTTTTTTTTGATTATTTTGTTCATTTTAAGTCAAAATACTCACTGACCTATTACGTTTTGTTTTGTGTTATGGTCTGGTTTTCTGACCAAAACAATAAAGGAAACCAATGCACAGAGTAAAGTAAAAAATAATTAATTTATTCAACAGAAATCTAGGGTTTACAGTGTATAAACATAATTTGTAATAAACCAAGGCTGGCAGGGAACCATGCTGCCCGAAACTAGCTAACAAAATACCAGGTTTAAGCTATACAATAAATTAAGGAACTCCAAAGAAACGTGATGCTGTGCCAAGAACGAGGAAGCCCCCGAAACTGACAGGACTGGGAGAAATTTATAACCTCTGGAGGCAGTGACCAGGTGCCTCCAATTCCCTGGTGACCTGCAGTTCCACCCAACCAGAAACCAGCTCTGCAACAAAAAACATACACACAACACACACCAGCCCTGGGGCCGTAACATTTGTCAGTTTACTTTGCGTGCTAACTTTTTAATTACTATAAATTCAAAGTCAGTTTATCTTAGGGGTTAAATTATATTTTGCATGATTTCTGTGTACTACATATAACTATAAATAAAACCACATTGTATGGTGTTTGTGGCTAAAATGAGCTTCCGGCATGAGTTCTATAGACTCAGCATGAGCTGTGATCAGTCCTACCCCAAACATCTGTTCAGGGCTACTGGCTGAAGCAGATGTACCCTCTGAACAAGGGGGGTTAAATACTGCATTAAATGTGTGCCAGCACTTCTGTGAGCAATATACAATCAGCTGCATCTGTTATGCAGCTGACAGACAATAGCAATAGCATTAGACTGATACTGTATTTATCTTTTTAGACAACACATTTACAGAAATAAATAATCTGCAAATCAACAATCCTTCTCCCTACTGTCTCTGTCAAACACATTACACCATCTACAAGCTGTAATATTAAAAGGAGACATATTGCATCCTTTTTTGCATGTCCCCAGAGGCATATTTTAATTTTTAGCTCAAGATACTAACAGTGATCTTTCATTCTACTTTGCACATACACTCTCGCTTTTCAGCCCTGTATTAGGTGAGTTGTTTTGGTATGTGTTGCTCAGTGCAAATGAGCTGCTGTTGGCCACACCCAATTCCTGTCTGTGCCTTGGATTCCATCATGTAGACTGTCTGGCATAATTTATCCCATGATATCAGGATGGTTTTAGTGTTCCTGATGGTCCCAGACAACTATCTGAAGACAGTGATTGTATTTTTGTGACATTATAATATCCAGAAATCCAAAACCGCGATGCACTCAGTGCATTTAGATTTTCCATGTGCTGCCTATCTAACAAGTATATATGGACCAGAAACTCCCTCTGATGCTAGTCTTTGGTTTGTGCACATGTCATCAAACACAAATGATGGAACCGGAGTGCAGATCTGAAGTCAAGGTTGAAATATTCTGTCAGATAGATTTTTTTTATGCCCAACAAAGCAGCATCCAAGTTGACAGGCAATCCAAGAGGGCCACAGTTTACAAGTGAGGTAATCACAGAACCTTCTAATTCTGAAGCATGTTACACACCTCTATCTATTGGTGCTGATGAATAATAATTAACAGCACTGCACGATTATGGCAAACATGAGACTCATTATTTCATTTCCAGATCACAGATAAAAGTAAAGTCTTTTTGAATGTATGATAGCCTTGATCATAGAGTGCAGGATGCTTGGTTGATGTGAGCACTGTGACATGCATTTTAAGTGTCTGTTTCAACTCTAAGAACAGAAATATGATGCAATGTTATGATGGCTTTTACACTAAAGATGTCTCATCCACTTCTCCTGTCTTCTCTTTAGGGAATGAAGGTGTTGTGTTTAGCCATTCTGTGGAAACATCACATGTAAGGGCAGAACCATTCCAAGATCTAAAGTAAGTAGAGTCTAAATAACTTTCAGCATGCATGCAATATACGTGTTTGTGTACAGTAATGCATATTGCTGTTAACTGCTGCAAGACTTTAGCTTAATTTCCTCTTGTTGTTAATAATGTAGTTGTAATGGAAAATTTATAAAGCTTACACTCTCATAAATAATTGCATAGATAGTAGTACCTCAAAATAACATTTGTCTTTTAAACAAAAAGGATCTCTATGTAAACTTTAACTGCTGAGTAAGCTGTGTGAGGGAACTATCCAATCCCAGGGTGCTGTGTGCTCATCGCTTGTAATCAGCTCAGTGCAGGAAGCAGAGTGACGGTGACTGGCAGCCTGACAGGTCTGACAGAGGGAACAAAAGCCCTCTAGGCTACAGTGTACAAGGGTCAGGCTGTTACAAGAAGTCTGTTGCACTGATACTTGCACTTGGACACATGTAGCACAGTTTAGCCGGTTTCTTGATCCCATTTGATGTCAGTGAAGTCACAGTTTGCAACAGATCAAGTTGTATCAACACGAGAACAGCCATCAAGTTAGATTGAACTGGGGCTGTTCTTTAATTATTCATTACACTGTTTTGATTAAATGCTGATATCCCTAAGTATTTGACATTGTCTTCTTTTTCTTAAAATGCAGGTTTTTTGTTTGTTTTTTTACACCCACTATCATTAAATTTACTATATATAAATGCAGACCAAAAATGCGGGCATTTAACAGTCACTGAGAATAGTATACCTCAATGGAAATACTTAGATTTTCACTGTTTTCTAGGGAAAGGAAAATTATGTGATCTGAATGATATAGCAAGTCGTTTATAACGGGTTGCAAAAGAAAAGACACAGAAGTTTATGATACATACAAACATTCATTATTTTTTACTAATTTGTACTGGTGTTTATATAAAGCACCTCATTATTGTAAAGACACTTGAATGACAAAACCAGAGATTAAAACACAGGTGATGACTCAAGTGATATTAGATGGATTTCTATGACTCATTTGTGACAACACACATTAACCCTGATGACAGCAAATATAAAAATTTACAAATAAAAACACATCTGCATTTTCTTGGTAAAAAGGTCCAACTTGCCACTTCCTGTTTTAAAATTTTTTTATGTGGATGTTCTTTTCACACACGTATATGTCATGACATTTATTGAAAACCTTCCATCCTTTACTCAGGGTTGAAGGCTCCATCTGTCTTCTGTTGGGCCTCATTCGTTTTTGATGGTTCAAATTGATATCATCATATCACTCTATTCCACACCATGGAGCTCATACTAGGACAGAAATTTAACCTTTGCCTTCATTGATTAATTTGCTGACTTGAAACCAAAATAACATATTACAACATCACAGAGACACAATAACAGATGCTGCAGAATGACTCTGTTAGTCAGGAAAATCATGTTAAAACTCCAACTCTGAAAAATGTAAATAAAAAGAGATTTCAAATCTTTTTTCAACCTGTATTCAATTGAATACACTATAAATACAAGATATGCAATGTTCAAACTGATAAACTTTTTTTGCAAATATTCAGTCATTTTGAATTTGATGCCTGCAACATGTTCCAGAAGGGCTGGATCCCATTTTTTGTTGATGTATGTTGCAATTAAGTTTTTGTAGGTGTGCTTTTTAGGTCAGGGAGTCACTGATTGACACTTCAGAGGATGTGAGGATCGTTTGTGAACTCTCTTCAATTAGCCTGCATGGGACACAGCTGTTTGAAAAAAAAGCTGATAAAGCAGCCAGGGTGATGCCAAGGTTGGACCAGAACACATGGAGAGTGATGAGAAAAGACGCCGACAGAACAGGTGGAGAATTTAGAGAGGAAACAGAGCTGAGAGAACAAAACTCAATTCAATTCAATTCAATCTTTATTTGTATAGCACCAATCATAATCGGCAATTATCTCTAGGCGCTTCACAATTCGAGGCCGAGACCTCATACAGAGAGTAAACCCAACAGAATTACCGAGAGCAAGCCAAAGACGACAGGGAAGAGAGAAAAACCTCCAGCAGAACCAACGGCTCAGGGTAGGCGGCCGTCTGCCTCGACCGGTTGGGGTTAGTGGACAGAGGAGAGACAAAAGAAAAGAGGAGAGATCTCTTTTCAACAACAAGCAACACAGATGCTGGACCGGTTCACAACCAGCAACCGCATATCAAGGACAGTCTAAGACTAAGCAGCAGAACTAAGGGAGGGTTCAGGGACAGGACCCAGCCATAACTACGTATATGCTTTGTCAAAAATGAAAGTTTTAAGTCTAGTTTTAAAGGTACAAAGTGTGGCTGCATCCCAGACTGGGAGTTGGTTACACAGGGGATGAGCTTGGTAACTGAAGGCTCTGCCTCCCAGTCTAGTTTTAGAGATTTGAGGACCCGCGAGCAGGCTTGTACCCTGCGAACGAAGAGATCTGATTGGCTAATAGGGAACAATAAGGTCTTTGATGTAGGATGAAGCCTTATTGTTTAGGGCTTTGTATGTTAAGAACAGGATTTTAAATTCTATTCTAAACTTTACAGGTAGCCAGTGAAGAGAAGCCAGTACTGGAGAAATATGATCCCTCTTTCTGACTAGTTTCTGTGTTGAAATTAATGACTTTACGTCAACTGACCTCCCCTGGGGGTTGCCACAAGGCTCCATCCTTTGTCCACTTATTTTTATTGTACCTTTTTGCCTTTCAGTGCCATCTTTTGCAAACTTAACATCTCTTTCATTTCTGTGTGGATGACTGTCAGGTCTGTTTCCTCCTGAAGTGTTCTGGTGGGTGCTCTGTCCAGCCACTCCTTGACTGTCTCACTGACATCAGGAGTTTGATGTCATTGAGCTTTCTGAATTTCAACAAAAGCAAAACTGAGCACATATTTTTAGACCCAGCAGCACCAGCAAAGCTCATGGTGTTGACCTTTCCTCACTGCCCCAGTAGGAGAAGTCTGTGATCACCAATTTAGACGTTGAAATGGATGCTGTTCTAAAACTGGATCATAGTGTGAATGGAGTAGTTAAGTCCTGCTTTTTCCACTTTAGACGGTTGTCAAAGGTCAAGCCATTTCTCCCCAGAAGAAAACTAGAAACAATTATTCACGCTTTTATAACCTCTTGCCTGTTTTACTGTAATGCATTTCTGGTTAAAATTAGCCAGGCATCCATATGTAGACTTCAGCTCCTCCAAAATGTTGCTGCCAGATTTTTAACAGGTACAAAGAAGCAAGAGCACATCACCCCGGCAGATTGCCACCTACCCTGAGCTGCTGCTTCTGCTGGACGTTTTTCTCTTCTATTACTGTGGAATCGTGGGCCCTCATGTATCATCAGTGCATAGAAAAAGGTACTGACTTACAACTGAAATCTAGAATGTTCATGAGTACAAACAAATCCATATTTATCGAATGTTCATACGCTGGTTGTACGCACATCAGCAAGTACTCAATGTTGATAAATCCCACATATTCATAATCACCTTGCTTATTCCCGCTGGTGGTCATTTGCATTCAGAAATACCCTCAGTTAACCATATGTGGTGGCAGAAGATCCCTTTAAAAATGACATGGAAATTGCTTGTGTCCCTCACAGCAGCAATGACCAAAAGATTAAAAAAAGTAAACTTTTCTGAATCAGAGCTTGAGGTACAGTACTTGTTGCTGACGTTGAAGCAAACCACAAGCTGCTGTTTCTTTCACTCATGTCAGATGAAACACACAAGAGAAAAAAATGCTGCAGTTAATGCTGTAGGATCAGGGAGATCTTCACCTGAAATGAAAAATAAATGGTTTGATCTCAAACTCCAAAAAGCTCCAGGAGAGACCTACCTGCAATCACTGTCTGAAAACCTTTTATTTCTTCTTCTTGTCTTTTCAGCTGTTCCCTTCAGGGGTCGCCACAGCGAATCATCTGCCTCCATCTCACCCTATCCTCTGCATCTTCTTCTC
>JAQQAE010012174.1:0-13281 GCA_029823295.1 Pseudamia nigra | reverse complement strand
AATCCCCAACATAAACCCACAAGTCCCCATAATGCCTGGTGGCTCCCCCTAGCGGCACCCCACAGCCGCTACAATATTAAAGATATGGTTATCATATGTGTATTTTACTCAAATTACACCTCCATCCTTGCCACATCCCCCCCACAAAACCCACTGGCCATTTCTGGAACCCCACACCCCTTATGAATTACATGTGCCTTCCCTCTGGATGTCTTCAGGCATTCTCTTAGGTCAAATATTGTTCACAAATTTGTCTAAATCTATGTTAGTGAGCACTTCTCCTTTGCCGAATTAATCCGTCCAGCACAGGTGTGGCATATCAAAATGCTGATTAGACAGCATGATTATTGCACAGGTGTGCCTTAGGCTGGCCAGAATAAAAGGTTACTCTAAAATGTGCAGTTGCATCACACAACACGTTACAGATGCTGCAAATTTTGAGTGAATTGAATGTTCATTTCTCTACCATAAGCCGTCTCCAAAGGTGTTTCAGAGGTTTAGGAGGTACATCTAACCGGCCTCACAACTGCACACCACATGTAACTAACTACACTAGCCCACATCCAGCATCTTCACATACAAGATCGTCAGTTTGCATAACCAAAGAATTTTTACAGAAACTGGTAGAAACTGTCTCAGGAAAGCTCATCTGCATGCTCATCCTCACTGCTCTTGACCTGACTGCAGCTTGTTGTCGTAACTGACTTGACTGGGCAAATGCTTGCATTTGATGGTGCCTGGCACATTGGAGAGGTGTTCTCTTCAAGGATACATGCTCACCAGAGATGTCCCTCATTGAGTATGTTTGGGATGCTCTGGATTGGCATATACAGCAGTGTGTTTTAGTTCCTGCCAATATCCAGCAACTTCGCACAGTCATTGAAGAGGAGTGGACCAACATTCCACAGGCCACAATCAGCAACCAGATGTGTTGCACTGCATGATGCACACACACACACACCCCCCCACACACACACACACACACACACACACACACCTTTTGTGTACATAGAAAAAGTCTTTGATCTTTGAGTTCAGCTCATGAAAAATAAGAGTGAAAACAAGAGTGTTGCTTTTATATTTTTGTTCAGTGTATCTACATTTATGATAATGAGGAACTTCACATGAGCCATTTTAAGTAGTTTTTAGTGGTAATACATACAGAAAATCAAATTTGCTTGTGTACTTTTAGTTGTTCATCTTAGTGCTTGCTTCAGCCTTCAACAACAGTCCCCCATTCTGACATTTATTCCCACCAGAGGGATAGTGTCAAAGAAGTGTACCATGCCACTTTGTGGCAATTATACACTCATATAAATCCACCCACAGTGTGTTTGACTCAGCCTCTGCTGCAGACACAAAATTACACTAATGTACAGTGAATGCACTCCCACAGAAAACTTTAAAAATCAGCTTCATTTTTATTTTTTATATGCATCATTTGGAGAATAAGACATTTATTTGGACATGTGTCTTTCTGAAGAAGAATATGGGATGATTAGCATTAAGTGAACTGCCTGGCTGTGCTTTTAATTTGCTCGTTTCATTAAACCATTACTTACCCTATTCATGCAGCATGAAGAGAGACTTATCTGAGAAGATAAATGAAACTCTAGCAGAACTATGTACATGTGCAGTAATACTGCTCCATAAAGGTAAGATGACCTAAAATAATGGAAAACCTGTGCTTAAAAAGGAAATTTTAAAAAATGAGAGCAGATATATATATCAGTTACATTTTTCTTCCATTGAAAACAAATAAGGTTCAATTACATAGTAAACTTTCAGAATTTTTTTGCATCATAGCTTTTTGCCCTTGTGAGAGTAAAGCGAACTTCTGCAGGTAGTTCTAGTCATAATGCTCAATGACAAATGTCAGTGCATGATATCTGTTATGCATATTCATTAAAACCTGATGCCAGCTGTTTCAAAAGAGCACCTTCTCAATGTCAAGCCTTTGCAAAAATGCTAATAAATGTGATACTCCTTTTTTAATTTAGTGTAACTAGTTAACTTTCTAATGTATTGACTTGATTTTCCTCATCCAAAATACTTATGTGACCTCTGTTATACACATGCAGGAAAACTATTACTGCTTGAAGCATGATCTCTGGCTCAGGAGTGACTGTTCAGCTCAGATACCAAACTTTGACTCTGCTCATCCTTGGACTCACTGCTAAATGTCAGCGTATTACTACAAATGAGAGGGATTTGCTGGAAGTCATTTTCAATCACACCACAGCATCTCTCTCATCACCTCTGAAATGTTGTCTATTAAAAAGCCCTTGTTTCTTAGAACTAAAGCCCATTGCTTTCTTGCTTTATGCAATACTTCCTGCACCCAATTACGGGCCACATCAGGGTAATTTTCTCCCAGTATTGCATTTGCATTCTGTATGAGACAGGCTACAGGGATGTTAGTCATTAATCATGGCCCAATGAGGGCTGTCAGAGCATTGTCATGCTTGTCAAGTGTCTGCTCTCTAAACTCCCTCCAGTTATCAAATCCAGATCTCTGACCCACCTGCAAAGCTTGACAGGGCTGGAGGTGACCTCCTTTGAGCAGGTAAATCCATGGAGGGTGGGAGGATAGGTGTGTGCATGTGTCCGTGTGTATGTGTTTATCTATTTTATAACCTAAGCCACTCATCTTTTGTATGTACATGCATGAGTGACTTTTTGTTGTTTAAGATCTCAATTACATAATCATTGTTTTTGTTTCCTGTGTTTTTCAGTGATTCTGCATCCAGGAAAGAATAATAGCTAACACAGGTTACTCTGGTGACTGTTTGCAAACTGAGAAGAAGCCAGTGATTGGAAAGTGCTAAACAATGCTAATTCAGCTGTGGAGAGGAAAGATGAAAACAAAAAAAAACACATCTGATTTTCTAGGGCCTGGTGACACTAAATCCATGCCAGAAGTGGCAGATGTGAGACAATGAAATGTTTGCACTGTTTGAATTGGCTTTATGTCACCTCGTTTTTTTTTTTTCGGTCACTCCAAATAACACCTTGATGTCCATTATCTGCACACATAATTGCCATATTGATTTTCCTTGTTGCTTTCTTTTCATCCCACCATGCTTTTGCTTGCCATTGTTCAATAGATGTTCTTGAAAGTAAAGGTTGAATAATACTTTCTTGGAAAGAGCTTAAAAGACTAAAGCACTGATTTTTTTTAAAATATGTCATCCCAATTACTAAAAAAAACCCTTTTAAAACTTGTTTTTCCATGAGGTAGGCAACCACTGAACCATACTCACTAGTGTTTCATTGTTGTCTTTATGGAAATAAGTGAAAAATAATTAAAAACTTAAAAAAAAATGTAAATAGTACGTTAACCACACTCTCCAGTCATAGAAATGCTATGAGATGACAGTGGTAGATGAGCGATATCATTCATTATCCATTTAGGGATCGAACAATAATACGACAACAAATAAAATCCTCTAACCATGGAAATTGATTATATATTCAAACCACAAACACAACACTCCCTGTGTCAACAGTGCTGTTTTATTTGATCTTCCGGATTTCAAAGAGGAGGGAGAGGCGTCCTACTGTACCATCCGAGCGACTCTGACAATAAACTCCATAAAGGAAGAGCTTCAGGGGCTTGCTGCCTTAACTGCAGGAAAGCTGCACATTTGCTGAACGTAAACTGGCGTGTCAGGCATACTTGTTGCCTTGTGATACTGTCTTTAGATTTGCACAAAAGAACTCACAGTAAAAGCAGTTTCTCTGATCTACTTCCTGACTGCGAAAGGGGCATAATATGAACTTAGTATCTCTTCATTACCTATTAGACAAACCAACACTATATGCTTAGAGAATGGAAGAGTGACATTCTTTTGATGTGGGAAATAAACAAAATATGTTTGAATACATTTAGTTACCAACTATTTGGTAGTACTTTACACTAACACTATCTTCATTAAAATTTTGGTAAACACATTACCTCAAAAAACAGGAGGAGGATGACAATGTGAGCTGAGCACACACAAACAACAACAGAGCAGGAGTGAATGTGTTTGCCCCAGAAGAAGTGAGAAGGCTGCAGGCCGAGGCTGCAGTGAGGGACACGCTGCCTCTTTCTACGGCTTTAGAAAAGATTGTCAGCAAAATCCCCGTTCAACCAAGTGACAAGGTAAAAAAAAAGCCCTAATGGTGTAGCATATAGTTAAGTCATAAACAAATCCCCACAGATCATTGATTTCAGATAGGACACTACAGGTGGTGTGTGGGGTAACTGATTCAAAACTGGTTTTATTTTGTCTGATTTTAAGAGTCAGCTGTGCTTACAGCTGTGTTTCATTGTTGTCATGTCATGCTATCTGAAAACATTTAAGTAAAACAGTCCCTAAAATAATACATGCAAATAATAATACACCTCCTTAAAAATATAGATAGAAATAAATAAAATAATGTGTCAATTAATATACATGTATATTAACTGAATAAAAAGATTAAAATGTTTAAAAGAAATATAACCACAAATAATTCCCAAGTTGAGTCTGATTTTTATGATTAAACACACAAATAATAACACACTGTCAAAATAAATATGCATAAATTTAGATTAATGGTAGAAAGAAGAATTTGTACTTTGGACATTTTCTTTAGATTTGTCTGAAAGATACTGTAAATATTGAAAGAAAAAAATGTTCAAAATGTTCAAAATTGATCAGCGCATGAAAAGAGAATGTTACCGTGTAGTGTCTTATCTCCATATTTGCTGCAGACAATGAAAGTAATACCTAAATCAGAATTATTCTCCATGACAGAATATTGCATGCTTCCATTTCATAATGCCTTGTACTCAGTGTTTATTTTGATGAGTAACTAAAGAGTAACCAGTAACTTATTACTCTACACAGAAAGTAATATTGTATAGTAACCTATTACTTTGAATGCAAGTAACTAGTAATATGTAATATATTACATTTTGAAAATAACTTGCCCAACACTGAATGTTATTAATTATTTGTAAATACTATATAAATAATAAATAAACTGTTATTACCTCTGAAAAAGAGGGTTATTTTTTTGCCGGCGTTTGTTAGTTAGTTTGAAAGATTACTCAAAAAGTTATGAACAGATTTTGATGAAATTTTCATGAAAGTTAGAGGTGAAATGGGACAAGGGACACATGATTAAATTTTGGTTCTGATCTGGATCACCATCTCACCAGCACACAGTGTTTTCTCTGTGCTGGGCTGAAGGCGTTTCAATGCTCAGTCTTTAAAACAAAGCTGTGATTGACAATAACCAATCAGTCGCCAACCAATGAAAATCTAGAAGGGGCGGGACATAGGTAGAAAACAGTGTCAACTTCTCTGCACCATGCTGGAGGGGAAACTGACTGACAACTCAGATTATGATCTGACACGTATTTAAATTATTTTATGAAGGAAGTAAACGTGTACATGTATGTGATTACTTTGTGACAACATGAGTATCCTTTAAAGAATGAACTTAGAAGTACATCTTGTGCAGATTTTAATATTAATCCACCATATTTTTGCCTGAAAAAAATCTTAAATATTTTGTGACTTAAATACCGGTAGTGCGAAGTCCTCTGATTCAGTAATGTGCCCACAGATTTGACATATCTTCAACATTTAGATTTAGATCCAAAAGAAATCTGCCATTATGGAATTTTTTTCATAAATAACTATTGAACTAATAATAATATGTATGTGATTCCAAATGCTAATGGTAGATTTTCATGGTCAAAGAATCCAATATTGAGGGTCACATGAATGTAAAATCATTACTTTTGGGTGCAATAACATTATGAGGAAAATGAGCGTAGATTCAAATGATAATAGTAGCTTTTTTTTTTAGAGAAAAGTCACTGAGCTGCCTTGGCAGGGTGTTTTCTCGTCATATTAACTTTTATTGTTAAACCTCAGTTACTGAATGTTTGTCTCCTTCACCAGCATCAGTAATTATGCCTGTCATCTTTATTTGATATTTAGTAATAAATTGTTAGTATGTTACCATCTTAATATTACACATTGACAACTAATGAATTAAGAGTTTAATACAATAAATCTTGTGCAGTTTTATAATTTCACAGTAAAGGTCCTTGTTATCTACGATGAATGAAAATAGCTTAATAGTAAATGGTTTATCATGCTGGTTGACAGAGGAACAAGATAACGTACACTAAGCCACTGTCAAGGTGACCTTTAACAGCATCATGAAATAAAAAGTGCTGCAACCACCTGATTTTATATGGTTTGATTTTACTTTTTGATTATTTTTTATTTGTTTTTGACTATTTTGAACATCAGTTATTAAGTATACTCTTATCCTACCCCTTCATCTGTTCTCCATCAGTACAATATCCTTTGAACATAATTGCTCTCCTCTTCAGTACAACTCATAATTAGCTTTTTTCTGTAAATATTCTTGATGTGCTTTTATTAGTGCATCGCTTCAATTCCTCATCCAACCCATTCCATAAATACATCCCGCCAACTCATGTACAACAAATTCCGGCTTCATCCCATATTATGTACAATCCTAATGGCTCTTTTTTTTGTCAGATGGATATTGAGTTTAAGTTGCTCTTGCAAGTTTTGCTCCAGTTTTCCACACAGTAACTAAGACATGATATGAACAGTGTTCAGTAGTATATGTCCAGTGATTTACAACATAACATGTTGCTTGAGGCTTTCAGTGAATTTTGTGGTACTGTATAATATCACACCCTGAATATTAGTTTCATATACTCCATCAATAATATGACTTTCTAATTTGATTTGCATACCATAAATTTGGTTTTATATAAATTAAGTGACAGTTTATTCTGACAGAACCATCTTCGAATTTAGTCATTTCTGTTGTGATATCCCCTAAAAGGATTGGAAACACTGCATTCATATATAATAAAAAGAAAATTGGCCCCAGTACTGAGCCCGAGGTACACCACAGCTTGCTGTATTTCCCTATATGTTAATTTGCCTTTTCCATTTTGTATGAAGTGCTCAGCACATTTCCCCTGATCCCATATCTTTCTACTTTTTTCCCCCTTAGAAATAGCTTATGGTCAATTGTATCAAATGCTTTTTGCAAGTCTATGAATATAATTACTGAATATTTTTTGTTGTCCAAGTTATTTGATATTTCTTCTGTCAGTTCAATCAATGCAAGTGAAGTGGATCTGTTTTTCCTAAATCCTTGCTGCCTATTGTTGAACAGTTTATAATTTAAATTTTAGAGTGAATAGTTTTTCCAGAATCTCGGAATTAGGAGGGCAAGGAAACAGGCATGTGATTTGTGATATAGTGTTTGTTTCCAGATTTATATAAAGCTACCATTTTGACACTTTTCATTTTTTGGAAATGTACTGGCATGAAACTATAGCTTTTTACTTTTTTGATCATGGTCATATTTGCCACAGACTGAACATAATTCAATTGGTTTTCTAGTGTCTATTAATAACTTACACGGTCTTCACAGGCTTATTAAATAATCTAGTAATAAACCACTTACACATACTCTCTAAGTTTAAGGTCATTTAATGAGGTGCTAAAGTTGTTACCAGGTTGACAATCATGGCTGAAAAGGCATGCAAAATTTAGGCCCGGGAAAATGACTTCACAGTTCTGCAGATCCTGCAGGAGAGTAAAAGGAAACGCTCAGAGACTAGAATTAATCCACTTTCCATCAACAACATAACTAGAGCTAATGATTTGATGTCTTTGAAGTCCATGATAGATAAATGGGATCTGCAGTCTTTTGTACACTGCAAGTCTTTTCACATCAGGTTTTCAGAAGTCTGCAATACACATTTTACACTGAAGACAGAGACAGCTGCAATAGCACTTTTCCCTGGTCTACTGTCTCCTCTCAGTAATTGCTGTCTAATGGTGAGAGGAGGGGGGTGTTGGCATAGCTTTGGTTCTCTAATGTCCAAGAGGACAAGGTCAATGTTAATTACTACCAACTCCCAATAATTGCTACCAATTACCCAAATTTTGACTAATCAGTCTGGTCCTCAATGATGGCAGTGAATTCACTTCATTTTTTTTTTTTTTCAGTCCCACTGAATGTGGTTTTTCAGAAAGGTCTAGCCATGTGGTGGACATCAAGGGTGGCTTTGAGGCACTGAAAGTATCAACTCTGGAAGGAAAAAGAAGAAAAATTATACAAAAAGTATACAATATGCACTGCAGATTTATCTACAAATCTATGTCTCACCCAGATTTCTCATTCTCTCTGGTTTATCTGTTGTCACTGCAGCTCCACCTGTTTCTGTAGCACCAAGGAATAGTTTTCTTGCTGTTTATGTATTTATGTCACACTGGAGTGTGGAGAGCAGTTTTGTGCCAGCTCCCAAGAGTAATTTCTGCAGAGTGTCCCTAAAGGTTAAACAGAGATGGGAAAAAAACTCTTCAGTACCTTTGGCCCCTTTGTGCAGAATACGCCACAGAAACATTTAAAGCAAGAGGGACTACATGCTGTTAGCGGTTATGAAAGTCACTGTGGAAGGATGAATGTCTTGAAATATATGTCTAAAATATGAATCTAATGTGTTTGTTGAAATATGTATAGAATTTAAATTGCTGCCTCTACATGTTTATTTTTTCCTATTTATATCTGTTACATTGCATTCATGTTTTCCGATGGTTGTTTTTTTTTTTGTCACAGTAGGTTATTAAATAAAGATTAAAAAAATTGTTTTTCAGTAGTTTTCAATATTTAATTATGTCATCATCTCCATGCCTACACTTGAATTAATGCTGGTTTCTTTTGTAATCTTGCAGCCTATATTTCACAGAAGAACTGAGTGCACTGCGAAGGAGTGCATAGCAGGATAATACTGGGCATTGAGACAGGCAGTTTTCTCTTTCCAAAGACCTTTACTGTAACTTTATGACTCAAGACTATTTTGAACAGCATGGTCAACAACATTTTTCTTTTTTCTTTCAGAATTCATCTCCACTATTTATTTTCTAACAGACAAAAAGCTTTAGTTCCATCTATCTGCTCGCCTCATTTCCATGTGTAGGCTCAAATTTTGAGAGGAATTTACTGTGCATGTACACTCCACTGTCCCTTGGATGTCGGTGGCATGTCTCCGAAGCAATTTCCTCAATTATGAATAATTCACCAGATATTATTCCAAAGGTCATCTTATAGTAATTAGTATCCTGCTGTTGACTAAACAGCCTCAAGGTACCTGATGGCCAGTTTAATTACAATTTGAAATGAATGTGCTGTTTGACAATCTCTATATGTTCTCCTGACACTTCAACAGATGACACCTTGAGAACAAAGTAGGCTTACAATAAGTTGGCTTGTTAGCAGATGGGGTGAGGGTGTTGGGTGTGAGGGAGGAAACAAGCACTGAATATGCTGTTAAGATCACAAAGTTCTTGCTATTCAAATATGCAGTAATTACTGGAAATGCAGATTAGTGTAGTTGAGTATGTACGTGTTTTGACAGTGTGGACATCCTCGGTGCTGTCACTGTCTCATTATTAGCCAATTACTATGGAAAACTAATGTGGCAGGTCACAGCCGGCTCTCTTAAGGAGACTGGGGACCGAACATATGCTGAAGATGCAGCAAGATGACACAGTCCAGCAAGCCTTTGCTTTGTTACGAGGTACATGACATGGCTCTTTGTGTCACACAAGTTAGGAGTCAGTGCCGAGAGATCCTGTCATGTCCTGTTGTCGTGAACATCACCCCCTGCACCACACTGTATGCTTGATGTTTCCTCTCTGAGGGCATGTATCTATTCATAAGAGAACAGTGGGTAAAACATTAAGCCAAAAGGGCCTCAGGTAGGATACATTCTCTAGCCCTGGGGGATAGCCCAATCTGTTGCAGTTTGCTTTTGAGACATCAGAGTTTTCATGGATGGATGGATGGATGGGTACATCTATTGAGGGATGAGAAAAGCATAGCACAAAACTGTGGCTGTCTGTGAATAAAAAGAAGAAAATAAATAAAACTTAAATACCATGTACATTTTAGTTTTCTCTATTTTAAAAGAACCCCAATGGCCAACTAGTGAGTAGACAGCCTTGGGGTATCCTAAAGGGGTGGAGAAATGATGATGCTCAGTGGGTATATACAACAAATCACACTTGTCATTTGGTGCAGACATGGCACGTGAAAGCGAACATAATTTTTATACTAAGTTTACTCCTTCAACGAAGACTAAAATTTATGTCTATTCTGCTCTATTGATTTTCAACTGAAATTCATAGGCTACTTCCGTGAGTCTCAGCCTATGCTGATATAATAATGGCTGGGCAATCTAATGAGTAGAGGAGTGACCTTGTGACAGGAAGCTCATTGATTTTTGTTGTTGAACCAAATCAAAAATGTAGGAACTGGTCGATGAGTGCTTTGCCCTTCGAAAGCAGAAACCAACAATGTGCCCTGTAGGTTTTAAAGGTGGTCTGAGGTCTAAACATTTTACCACATAATGTGAGCTATCTTGACAAACATAGCATCATTATTATAAAGTTGTATAGGCAGCAGAGTTTATAATTTACTATGTTGATCTTTACACTCTTGCAGTAAATGCCTCTGTGTGTGAGTATAGAATTGCTGTTGTTGCACAGAGTATATGTTAAAACAACACCCTGCTGTTCTCTGGAAAGATTGTTTCTTTATTGCAATATGTAAGAAAGTGGGCTCCAGCATAAACATGGCTAAACTCTTGTAGAACAAAAAGTCCCAAACAACCAAGCAGGTCTTTTTTGCACATTTCATGAAAACAGACATTTTACTGTGCAGTTGCTGGCTCGGAGATTACTGTTTTTTCCTATAGTGAGGAGGACTCGCTATCTGTACATTACTGACCATGTTACAGTCACGATCTTACACTCAGATTCTAGCTTTCTGAGGTAGAGTGTTTGCAATAAAGGAGCCTGATCTCCATCAGCTCTGTCAGCACATTTATTAAAGTATCTGAAAGTCCACGATGAGCCTGAGACCCACCTGATCCCCTTAGTGTATAACTGAAGATGTTGCCCTTGATATGATTAAATATTAATTCAGTATCATTCAAGCTTTACAAACTTGAATATTTGTAGAAAGAGAAAAAGACAGACTGAGTGAGTGAGTGAGTGAGTGAGTAGGAAAAGCAGTTACAAAATGTCTCTCTGTTTGGAGCTGTGTGACACATACTGTACTGTACACAGTTTGGACACTTTGCTTTTGGGTGTTTTTTTTTTTAATATTTTCTTATTTTCAACATTGTACATTAATACTAAAAACATTCAAACTGAGTCATGATGATATTAAGCTCAGAAAAAAACAATTGAAGTCCCCTCAGATGTTATGGAGACTGCACTTGTGGGCACGTTCAAAGTTCTTAACATTTTTTAGATGATCTCATGCCTTAAAGTAATGATGGACTGATTTTTTTTCTTTAGTCTCTTGCCACAATATATGTATGCACAGTAGTTGTAGTGGTACTAGCAGGGCTTGTGACTTTATCCACCCTTCCTCTGCACAAGACAACTAATATTCTAAAGCAAATTAAGAAGGCAAGAAAAGGTTCAAATTAGCTGTATTAACTAATTGAAAGCATGAGTGTGCAAATCTCATCCAAGCTGCATGTGGCTACTTTGGACAATCTGGGTTGTTTAACAATTTTCTGTTTACTACACAATTCCACATGTTATTTCAGTTTGGATGTCTGCAAGTATTCATGTACGATGTTTAAAATGATGAATAAAACAAAGAAAAAAAACACAGGGAGTATGTGAGGGTGTGTCCATACTTTTGACTGGCAGTACACAGAGACACTGATTTAACCTTGTAAAACTGCTGCCTTGATTAGTTAATTTGTTTTGTCTGTTGGATTCCATAATGACATATTAAATGTGCTGTCTGCAGTGTTGGAATAGTAGCTACATGTACATGTACATGTACGTAGTTCACTGACAGGCATCCTGTCAGTGAACACATCTTACAGCCTCACAGTTGTCAAGCCAATAGGTCTCTTATTATTTTTTTGTACCAGATGTTGAAGGAATTTGAAATGCAGGCTGTCTCTCCTCAGTCATTCTGTGGTTAGATAAGGTACAGTTGCTAGCTCTGTAGTAGCTACCACTAAGACTGTTTTCAACTCTGCAAGTGAGTGCACCTTTAATGCACAATGTTGATCATAATAAAAGACCACAATCACACACCAACACAGGCTGCAGAATCACTCTCATATTCAGGGAAATTTGGTGGGTTATGTGGCTCTTCAGGGCTTTAGTTCTCTGTGGGAAGAAACTTTGTAACACAGAACAGAAAACTCTTCAACAGATTTTCATTATTTTTGTTTGAGTCATTCTGTGGTGGTAATACCAGTGATAAACTAAAATGTTTCTTTCAGAGTTCTATATGGTTCCATATGGTTCTGCACAAGTAGTCTCAGAATCTCTGATTTCCTGATGTCCTTGAACTGTTTGTGTCTCACATTTACCCCTGAATATTCAGACACTAATCACTGTCTTTCTGATTCTTCGAGCTCATTTAGAGGGTGGAGTTAGACTCATAGGAGAGGTTAAATTCCACTTTTATACACTTAATAGCCAAAAAAGTAGCATACTAATATTTTGGTGCAACCTTTAGCTTTGATTACAGCACACGGTTGTTCTGATTACAGCTTATGCAATGTCACAATACTTATTCACAACAGTTTTTAAACCAGTCAATTCTATTGGAGGTTAAGTACTGGACTTCTGGATTGTCATCTTGGACTATGCTTGTACGTTCAGGTAAGAAAAATATCAATTGATGGAAAAAGAAAGAGAAGGAACGAGAGGCTCCTGACAGCATCAGTTAAGCAACTTGTTGCATCCTAAACATATTAATCACTGCAGCAGTGATCAAATGAAACATTCTCCTATTGTCTTTATTAAATGCAGGCTGGGTAACTTTCTTAATGCAGTGTACAATGTAGTGTGTTTCTTAAACTCTTTCCCTACCTCTCTCTCTAACTCTCTTCCCCTTCCTCTCGTTCTCTCTCCCATCATCTCAATCTCTCCTCCCCTCTCTTCCTCTTCATCCTCTCCCTTCATCTCCCTCCCTTTTTCTAGTTGCATCTTTTTCTCTGTCTCTCTCTACTCCCCCCCTTTTTTAATTTGAATTCATTCTCATGTCATCTATATTGAGATAATAACTTGCATCTTCCCTGTAGTTTTGTGCTTCTTCCCTCTGCCCTAGGTCTCTAGGTCTCTTGATGTCCTGGCTGTGTGTTTGCTGATTGTGGACCGGTCCAGTGTCTGTTGATGTCGTCCAGTGTCTGTGTTG